>JASEVX010000005.1:76767375-76832375 GCA_031761405.1 Serripes groenlandicus
TTTTGTCAAAAGACTAACAGTGTCTCAACTGACAACACTCTCAATCATAAACAGTCACACAATCTACATAGCCGTGTAAAGGAGAAAACATAAAAATACCACCCCCTTAGTCACTTTAAAATGATATTACACTCATCTTGTGAGACTGAAACACAGTCATCAACGGCTTAATTAGTTCAAATGAATGTCTACTTTAACATTACCATGTATGTGAAACAAAGACCTGAGTCCAAAAGATTGACTAAAAAAACCAAAAACAATGAAAATTTTGTTTCCCTATGGAATTTGCATTGTTATTTCTTTTCCTTGTGACTTTTTGGATTTAGGAGTAACCGCATATGAACTGTGTTTTTTTCTCTGCCGTTTATGCTTCGATTTAGCTGAAATGTTCAAAAGAATATTGCCACGAGAGGGCGAATATCGAGATACTGAACTGTATATTGATTATACTTAATGCACTTTTCAGGAAGGTTACTTTACTAAGTGACCGGTTAGGAATTTTGTTAAGTGTAGATAAGAGTGAGTGAACAGGTCTTTTCTCCACACTATTTCTCTTACATTTCTCAATATTTCTCAACCAAATCCTATGTTGTGGGTACTCAAAAGAATCGTCTCACTGAGACGATTATTTTGAGTACCCACAACGTAGGGTTTTTAATGTCAAATAAGGATTTTAAAACATGATTAATGCCCCTTATCTAGAGCTCTGGGGTTGAGATACGTTTATGTTCAATATATAGCAGCCAGTTGCTTGGGAAGATTGTTGTGTGGAGTACTGGTGTGAGAAAACCAGGAAATGCATGAGTAGGTGAAACTTGCCGCCGTGATATAACTGGAGAAATTTTTAAAACACGTCGTTTTTACCCCAATCAATCAATCAATTATGTTCAATATATTTTGTCTCTAAAAATCCATGGAAATATTACGTCGTTACCTCTTGCAATTATATTGAGGAAAACAAAAAGCCGAAAGGAACGTCTTGTTATCAGGATCGAATCCGACAATCAAATTACAATTACAGGTATAAGACTAGACTACACATTGAGATCGGTTTAAAACGCGTTGGTGAATACGGATTAAATCTAAATCGCCGGGAATCCAAAACGTGGACTAAATATTAAGATTTAGATTTAGTAAAAAATTTAAATTTAAAAGTTTAGTGAATACGGGACGTGGCTTCTTCGTCTTATTACTGCGTAATATATCATAGGATGTAAGGAACCAGACTATAAAAGGGTTCTCTATTTTACTGTTTAGACTAGATACAGTATGAATTTCGCTTAATTAAAAATGTGCATACACTATATCAATATACCGGTATGCATCGAATCCACAAATTAAATTACGATTTCAAAATGAACTACTGCAACACCCTGTATATTGGTGACAGAAACGTCTTTTAGGTACATGTAAACGTTTTGTTTGTGTATACGTGTATAAGTATCGAATTCACCAGTCATATAACAGGTTTTATATAAATTGCTTCATTATCCTATACCGTACTTAAGATGAACATTTTCTTAAATTATAAATGTCGAATCCACCAAACAAATAAAGGTTTAAGATAAAATGCTGCAATACCCTGAATATTAGTGAGAGAAACGTCTTTTTAGATAAACGTTTCGTTAGTGTATAAGTATCGAATGTACCAATCAAATACAGGTTTAAAGATAAAATGCTGCAATACCTTTTATATTAGTGAGAGAAACGTCTTTTTAGATAAACGTTTCGTTTGTGCATCAGTATCAAATTTACCAATCAATTTACAGGTTTAAGATAAAATGCTGCAATACCATGTATATTAGTGAGATAAACGTCTTTTGAGATAAAAGTTTTGTTAGTGTGTACGTATCGAATTTACCAATCAAATACGGGTTTAAGATCAAATGCTGCAATACCATTTATATTAGTGAGAGAAACGTCTTTTTAGATAAAAGTTTTGTTAGTGTATACGTATCGAATTTACTAATCAAATACGGGTTTAAGATCAAATGCTGCAATACCATTTATATTAGTGAGAGAAACGTCTTTTGAGATAAAAGTTTTGTTAGTGTACAAGTATCGAATTTACCAATCAAATACGGGTTTAAGATCAAATGCTGCAATACCCTTTATATTAGTGAGAGAAACGTCTTTTTAGATAAAAGTTTTGTTAGTGTATAAGTATCGATTTTACCAATCAAATACGGGTTTTAGATAAAATGTTGCAATACCCTTTATATTAGTGAGAGAAACGTCTTTTTAGATAAAAGTGTGTATAAGTATCAAATTTACCAATCAAATACGGGTTTAAGATAAAATGCTGCAATACCCAGTATATTAGTGAGAGAAACGTCTGTTTAGATAAAAGTTTTGTTAGTGTATAAGTATCGAATTTACCAATCAAATACGGGCTTAAGATATAATGCTGCAATACCCTGTATATTAGTGGGAGAAACGTCTTTTTAGTTAAAAGTTTTGTTAGTGTATAAGTATCGAATTTACCAATCAAATACGGGTTTAAGATAAAATGCTGCAATACCTTATAAATATATTAGTGAGAGAAACGTCTTTTTAGATAAAGTTTTGTTAGTGTATAAATATCGAATTTACCAATCAAATACAGGTTTAAGATAAAATGCTGCAATACCCTTTATATTAGTGCGAGAAACGTCTTTTGAGATAAAAGTTTTGTTAGTGTATAAGTATCGAATTTACCAATCAAATACGGGTTTAAGATTAAATGCTGCAATACCCTTTATATTAGTGAGAGAAACGTCTTTTTAGATGAAAGTTTTGTTAGTGTATAAGTATCGAATTTACCAATCAAATACGGGTTTAAGATCAAATGCTGCAATACCCTTTGTATTAGTGAGAGAAACGTCTTTTTAGATGAAAGTTTTGTTAGTGTATAAGTATCGAATTTACCAATCAAATACGGGTTTAAGATCAAATGCTGCAATACCCTTTATATTAGTGAGAGAAACGTCTTTTTAGATGAAAGTTTTGTTAGTGTATAAGTATCGAATTTACCAATCAAATACAGGTTTAAGATAAAATGCTGCAATACCCTTTATATTAGTGAGAGAAACGTCTTTTCAGATGAAAGTTTTGTTCGTGTATAAGTATCGAATTTACAATCAAATACGGGTTTAAGATAAAATGCTGCAATACCTTTTATATTAGTGAGAGAAACGTCTTTTTAAATAAAAGTTTTGTTAGTGTATAAGTATCGAATTTACCAATCAAATACAGGTTTAAGATAAAATGCTGCAATACCCTTTATATTAGTGAGAGAAACGTCTTTTTAGATGAAAGTTTTGTTCGTGTATAAGTATCGAATTTACCAATCAAATACGGGTTTAAGATAAAATGCTGCAATACCTTTTATATTAGTGAGAGAAACGTCTTTTTAGATAAAAGTTTTGTTCGTGTATAAGTATCGAATTTACCAATCAAATACGGGTTTAAGATCAAATGCTGCAATACCTTTTATATTAGTGAGAGAAACGTCTTTTTAGATAAAAGTTTTATTAGTGTATAAGTATCGAATTTACCAATCAAATACGGGTTTAAGATAAATTACTGCAATACCCTGTATATTAGTCACAGAAACATCTATTTAAATAAACGTTTTGTTAGAGTACCCTGTATATTACTGAGAGAAACGTCTTTTTAGATAAAAGTTTTGTTAGAGTATAAGTATCGAATCCCCCAATCAAATTACATGTTTAAGATTAATTGCTACAATGTCCTTTATATTAGTGACAGAAACATATTTTTAGATGAAAGTTTTGTAAGAGCATAGCTATCGAACTACAGGTTTAAGATTAATTGCTGCAGTACCCTGTATATTAGTGACATATTTGTTTTTAGACTATCTATATCGAATTCCACAATCAACCTACAGCTTTAAGATAATATACTCCAGATACTTTACCCTAACGCATAGACTAACAGACTAACATATCTCTGAGAACCAATCACTCAGCTGGGCCACTAGTAACTTAGGTCAATCTGATTTCACGTCTCTAGTTTAAAACTTATTTATTTTACATCGATTGCGAAACTAGCCTTTGGCTTAGATTAATCACTCTCGATGTCTGCTTCCTGGAGACTTAACCAGTACTCGCGCCGTTTGTGTGGAAAAATCCCAAAGTCAGGACCCGCTCATCACGGGACTCGAACCAGGGACTCGAACCAGGGACCTTTGATACGAGAGGCTGACGCTCTACCTCTGTACCACTGTCTTTCACGTCTCTGTTAACCCTATCCCACATACAGCAAGTTTGCAGGAGAAGACTTTGATAACATCGTTGCACAAAATCCCTATACATCAAATAATTAATCATGAACTGAATGGAATCGAAAACATTTTATGAAAAGTTGATATTTTTTTTCAAATTGTTTTCAATAGTCGTCTGCGGCAGATGCATCTGCATATGGGACAGGGTTCCGGTATGAGCCTCCCGGACAAAACCAACAGTATGGTCTCTGCGTAATGTATCGACCCAGATCAGCCTTCGCAGTCCGCGCAGACTGATCCGGGCCGACACATTCCATCTGAGGGGGATAGAGTTATAGAGTAATGATCCCTGAAACAGAAAATCTACAGTAGGCGAACATTTGCTATCCGGGTAAGCCTGTACGGCATGCTTAGGGGGATCCGGGTCGATACTTTACGCAGAGTCCACACTGTTGGTTTTCTCGCGCGACGGCTCATATTTATCAACATCGAATCTCATTTAAATTACAGCGAATACAATATTAATAAAACTACTCACACACTTCATAAATCCTTCAGAAATATTTACGGTCAAATATAAACCTTTACAAACGGGATGCACTGATTGAATATCCTGTATATTGGTCACAGCAAGTGCTTTTTTCCGCCTACTCAGTCAGAATTTTAATCGTTCAACTCAGTGGAGTATGTTATATCCCAGCTATACTCGTTAACTCGGTATGCGTAGCACGTATGCACTTAACACGTTCTCTCTTGCAAAACGTATTTTGCCGCATTTATTGCGGGTGATGTTTTAAAATATTCTTAAAAAACATTGTGACAAAAGGAGAAACTGCTCATTATGAGCAACTTCACTCGAAAGTGTAGTCCTAATGTGTTCATCTCTTTTCAATATTTTTGCTTTCATTCATAAAGATTTTCAATATTGTTTGCCTAAATTCTTAAAATCGTCTGCTGCAGACTTGGTGCACGTGGGAAAAGATTAAGGTAATTTGAAATTGTCGATGTACGTTTACACTTGTATTTTTGTATACATTTTGTGGTGGTGGTCAAGGAAAGTCAACACGAAGACCTTTGTTCGCGGTGTAGATCTAGATAGGCCTTCGCATCCACGCAGTCTTATTAAAATCTGTACGGTTCACCAATTATTTACAGTAGGTTTTCTTACAAAACCTCTGAGTTGGGTTTTTACGCCGGTTTTCAAAAAGCGTTTCAGTTATGTCACGGCGACAGTTCATTTATTCACGATCCATGTGTACATTAACCAGTACTAGCATAGGAATTGTGCGAGACACCCCTGATGATAGCATATATTTGTATCACACATAATGAAACACAATCAGATCTCTATGTACACTGATGCACAATGTATATTTGTATCACACATAATGAATACACAATCAGATCTCTATGCACACTGATGAACTGTGTATATTTGTATCACACATAATGCATACACAGTCAGATATGTATGTTCACTGATGAACTGTGTATATTGGTATCACACATAATGCATACACAGTCAGATATGTATGTACAATGATGAACAGTGTATATTTGTATCACACATAATGAATACAGTCAGATCTCTATGTACAATGATGAACAGTGTATATTTGTATCACACATAATGAATACACAGCCAGATCTATATCTACACTGATGAACTGTGTATATTTGTATCACACATAATGAATACACAGTCAGAACCATATATACACTGATGAACAGTGTATTTTTTTATCACACATAATGAATACACAGTTAGCTATATATCTACACTGATGAACTGTGTATATTTGTATTACACATAATGAACGCATAGTCAGATATCTATGTACACTGATGAACTTTGTATATTTGTATCACAAATAATGAACGCACAGTCAGATCTCTATGTACAATGATGAACAGTGTATATTTGTATCACACATAATGAATACACAGCCAGATCTATATCTACACTGATGAACTGTTTATATTTGTATCACACATAATGAATACACAGTCAGAACCATATACACACTGATGAACAGTGTATTTTTTTTATCACACATAATGAGCTATATATCTACACTGATGAACTGTGTATATTTGTATTACACATAATGAACGCATAGTCAGATATATATGTACACTGATGAACTTTGTATATTTGTATCACAAATAATGAACGCACAGTCAGATCATTATGTACACTGATGAACTGTGCATATTTGTATCACAAATAATGAACGCATAGTCAGATTTCTTTGTACACTGATGAACTGTGTATATTTGTATCACACATAATGAAACACAGTCAGATCTCTATGTACACTGATGAACTGTTTATATTTGTATTACACATACTGAAACCCAGTCAGATCTATATGTACACTGATGAACAGTGTATATTTGTATTACACATAATGAAACACAGTCAGATCTCTATGTACACTGACGAACAGTGTATATTTGTATCACACATAATGAAACACAGTCAGATCTCTATGTACACTGACGAACAGTGTATATTTGTATCACACATAATGAATACAAAGTCAGATCTCTATGTACACTGATGAGCAGTGTATATTTGTATCACACATAATGAATACACAATCAGATCTCTATGTACACGAATAAACAGTGTATATTTGTATCACACATAATAAATACAAAGTCAGATCTCTATGTACACTGATGAGCAGTGTATATTTGTATCACACATAATGAATACACAATCAGATCTCTATGTACACGAATAAATAGTGTATATTTGTATCACACATAATGAATACAAAGTCAGATCTCTATGTACACTGATGAGCAGTGTATATTTGTATCACACACAATGAATACAAAGTCAGATCTCTATGTACACTGATGAGCAGTGTATATTTGTATCACACATAATGAATACACAATCAGATATCTATGTACACGAATAAACAGTGTATATTTGTATCACACATAATAAATACAAAGTCAGATCTCTATGTACACTGATGAGCAGTGTATATTTGTATCACACATAATAAATACACAATCAGATCTCTATGTACACGAATAAATAGTGTATATTTGTATCACACATAATGAATACAAAGTCAGATCTCTATGTACACTGATGAGCAGTGTATATTTGTATCACACACAATGAATACAAAGTCAGATCTCTATGTACACTGATGAGCAGTGTATATTTGTATCACACATAATGAATACAAAGTCAGATCTCTATGTACACTGACGAACAGTTTATATTTCTATCACACATAATGAAAACACAGTCAGATCTCTATGTACACTGATGCACAGTGTATATGTGTATTACACATAATGAACGCATAGTCAGATATCTATGTACACTGATGAACTTTGTATATTTGTATCACAAATAATGAACGCACAGTCAGATCATTATGTACACTGATGAACTGTGTATATTTGTATCACAAATAATGAACGCATAGTCAGATTTCTTTGTACACTGATGAACTGTGTATATTTGTATCACACATAATGAAACACAGTCAGTTCTCTATGTACACTGATGAACTATTTATATTTGTATTACACATACTGAAACCCAGTCAGATCTATATGTACACTGATGAACAGTGTATATTTGTATTACACATAATGAAACACAGTCAGATCTCTATGTACACTGACGAACAGTGTATATTTGTATCACACATAATGAATACAAAGTCAGATCTCTATGTACACTGATGATCAGTGTATATTTGTATCACACATAATGAATACACAATCAGATCTCTATGTACACGAATAAACAGTGTATATTTGTATCACACATAATAAATACAAAGTCAGATATCTATGTACACTGATGAGCAGTGTATATTTGTATCACACATAATGAATACACAATCAGATCTCTATGTACACGAATAAATAGTGTATATTTGTATCACACATAATGAATACAAAGTCAGATCTCTATGTACACTGATGAGCAGTGTATATTTGTATCACACACAATGAATACAAAGTCAGATGTCTATGTACACTGATGAGCAGTGTATATTTGTATCACACATAATGAATACAAAGTTAGATCTCTATGTACACTGACGAACAGTTTATATTTCTATCACACATAATGAAAACAGTCAGATCTCTATGTACACTGATGAACAGTGTATATTTGTATTACACATAATGAATACAAAGTCAGATCTCTATGTACAATGATGAGCAGTGTATATTTGTATCACACATAATGAATACACAATCAGATCTCTATGTACACAAATAAACAGTGTATATGTGTATGCTTAGACAGATCTTTATACCTACACTTGCTGTAAATACGATAAGGTATGTTTTCGTCTGTCTCTGTCTCAAATCTGGCTAATTCTACCCAGAGTAAATCCTCAAAGGTAGAACGTTTGAAGATCTCACATTACGCCTGTCATAATTTGCTTACATAATTATGTATCTAAAATCACCATTAAACCCACGCAATATAACGACAACCCGCCATTAAATTCAAGAATACCGTAGCACCTTCATGTCTTTTTTGTTCGTACTTTCGTTTGGAATTAAGCTTTCGGTCGAATTTTATATCCGGCTGTTTTTTTGTCATTTCTGTACAGTATGTGTTATAAATCAAATTGTATCAAGGATTTACATATGAGTCGTTCCGTGAGAAAACAAACATTGTGAACTTTTCGTAGTAATGTATCGACCCGGATCAGCATAAGCATGCCCCACAAGCTTACCCAGACGGACACTTTTCGACTCCTGTGGATTTTCTGTTTCAGGAATCATTACTCTATACCTCTATCCCCCTGAGACGGAATGTGTCGGTCCGGATTAGCCTGCGCGGACTGCGCAGGCTGATCTGGGTCGATACATTACGTAGAGTCAATAATGTTGGTTTTCTCATAGAACGGGTCATATGTATTGTTCGCTAACTCTTTCCCCACAAACCACATTTCTATAACGGACGTCTCTGAAAACACACAAGCAAACCATATGGAAAATGTCTATAATTTGTTTTTATATTTATTGAATATATTTGAAATCAGTGTGGCAAACAGGGCAATTGCTTGTTATCAAAATTAGCAAATTCTCCTTTTGCCACAATGATTTCAAGGTTTGTCTGCTTCAGATCGGAATATGAATTAATGCTTTCCATGGAAGGTCTCAACTTAACCCTTTCCCACATACAACAATTCTGCAGCAGACGACCTTGAACAGATTTTGTCAAAAAAATAGAAAATCTTTATAATTGAACGTATAACATATGACTAAAAGTGTAAACAATTGTGGCAAAAGGAGAAATTGATCGTTTTGAGCAATTCCTACTTTTGTCACTATGTTTTTAAAAAGCCGTCTGCTGCAGAGGCGTGGCAGAAAGCGTCTATATGAGAGAAAAGGGTTAAGACGAAGTTGGAAAGGGAAATAAACAGACAACTTGGGCGACAAAAAAAAAAGGGATATTTCTAAAACTCATGCAATATTAAAATTCACATCCTCCTTTGGTATATATATAACATTCCTTGCACGTACGTCTTTTTAATTTATAAAGGGGAGAAGGCACACAAAGGGATAATGATTAAGAGAATTCAGTAAATTAATAATTACTGCTAAATATTATCCCTTCAACCAAAATGTTCCAAAGTAATGTTACAAAATGTTTCGACCCTGAATTTGGGTTGGTTTATTCCCACTTGCCTTAGTAGGATGTAACCTGGATATGACAAATATAGTTTGCATGTAAGGACAGACTTAAGTCAGTCAATGTTATTGATATTGATAAGGGTTTAACGCCGTTTTCAATAAAAAATTTAGTCATATCACGGCGACCAGTTCACCTACTCATTCGTTTCCTGGTTTTCCCACACCAGTACACCACACAACATACTTTCAAAGCAACTGACTGCTTTTCCACATAGACTGTTCAACAGCCCATTGGTGAAAGACGCATGTCACAGTGACAGTGATCTTTGTAAAACGTCGGAAAGAATGTTGGCCGAGCTGCGATTCGAACTCACAACCCCTGGATTGACAGCCCGGGTCGCTACCGACTGAGCTACCGGGGCTCGGCTCAAGTCAGTCAACAATGTTTGCAAACATTTCATCAAGTTAATTTTGTACCATGCTCCAGGAAAGATCAACCTTTTGTTTATACATGTGTCGCTGTTCGAACGTGTACACAACTTGAGGGGTAAGATGTAAGCTGTCCGGTTAGCTCAGTCGGTAGAGTACTCGCCATGAAAGCGAAAGGTCCCGGATTCGACCCACGTACCGACTGCATGCTTGTCTCTACCTGTTACACGTGTATCGGACAAATATTGTAAAGGATCATCTTTCACATCAAGTTTGCAAATGAACAATGTTTCTCAGACGATTCTTGGAACCTTTCGTGACTAACATTGCTTGCGCTTAAATTATCAAAACATTCCAACACTTTTGTGCCATGAGAAATGGGGAGGCCCAATTCAGCCCTCAAAGAGTTAAACGATGTTAATGTAAAAATAGTGTCAGCAGACGAAAACTATCAATACCGATTGTCATTCAGATGAGTGTGTATTCCCGAAGAAATGTCTGTCATTCAGAGTATTGTGTATTCCCGAAGAAATGGCTGGCATTCAGATGTGTGTGTATTCCCGAAGAAATGGCTGGCATTCAGATGTGTGTGTATTCCCGAAGAAATGTCTGTCATTCAGAGTATTGTGTATTCCCGAAGAATTTTCTGTCATTCAGATGTGTGTGTATTTCCGAAGAAATGTCTGTCATTCAGAGTATTGTGTATTCCCGAAGAATTTTCTGTCATTCAGATGTTTGTGTATTCCTGAAGAAATGTCTGTCATTCAGATGTTTGTTTATTCCCGAAGAAATGGCTGGCATTCAGAGTATTGTGTATTCCCGAATAATTTTCTGTCATTCAGATGTGTGTGTATTCCCGAGAAAATGTCTGTCATTCAGAGTATTGTGTATTCTCGAAGAATTTTCTGTCATTTAGATGTGTGTGTATTCCCGAAGAAATGTCTGTCATTCAGAGTATTGTGTATTCCCGAAGAATTTTCTGTCATTCAGATGTTTGTGTATTCCTGAAGAAATGTCTGTCATTCAGATGTTTGTTTATTCCCGAAGAAATGGCTGGCATTCAGATGTTTGTTTATTCCCGAAGAAATGTCTGTCATTTAGAGTATTGTGTATTCCCGAAGAATTTTCTGTCAATCAGATGTTTGTGTATTCCTGAAGAAATGTCTGTCATTCAGATGTTTGTTTATTCCCGAAGAAATGTCTGTCATTTAGAGTATTGTGTATTCCCGAAGAAATATCTGTTAATCAGATTTGTGCATATTCCCGAAGAAGTGTCTGTCATTCACTGAATCAGATGTGTGTGTATTCCCGAAGAATTATCGGTCATTCAGAGTGTTGTGTATTCCCGAAAAAATGTCTGTCATTCAGATGAGTGTGTATTCCCGAAGCTATGTCGGTCATTCAAATGTTTGTGTTTTCCTGAAAAAATATCTGTACACTTATCGTTACCCTGCTTTCTACTAACTAATGTTGTTGTATGAGATACATATTTGAAAAAAGAGTGGCGAACCACGGAGACAAATAATAGACTGGATGAACGTATAGTATGATCATGGTCTAAATAGTTCACAAATGTAGCTTGACGCCGTACTTGGGTAAGTTACCAGTACTACTGGTCCGTTTATCCGATTCAGTCGCTCTCAACACTGAACGTCAAAAAGGGAAAGTCATTACTGCCATTGTTGAAGTATTTGGTGTCCCGACGGGGTTCGAACCCGCGACCTCCCTCACCATTACACACAGTCTTCGACTTCACTTCGATATAAAGGTTTAGTTTACTTCGATCTGATTGGTCCTTGTCGAAGGCAATGTCTTGTTTTGCTTGCATTAGTTTCAGTCGAAGTGAATGTAACCAATGAATCTCTCCGGAAATGCAATAATCAAGTTATGCCATTATGTACGAGGCGAAACTGTTGCCAGATTCTCAAATGATACATTTTCAAAGCAGTTGTTAAGGCAAGTCAATGTTATCATTTGTAAACTTAAGTAACATTCGAAGATTTTTGTTTGTTTGTTTGTTAATGATATCCGCCTTTGCCAGAATCCGCCGTGGCTGAGTGGTTTGCGTTGGGGATTTGGAACCGGGCGTCTTGGGTTCGATCACCAGTCGCGGCCCAGCGGTTACGGTGGAGTGTCCTTGGACAAGGCACATTTCCTATCCTATTACTGGCTTGTTTACCCAGAGATAATAAATCAATGAACTGTCGCCGTGATATAACTGAAATAATGTTCAAAAACGGCGTAAACCTCTTCAAAATAATAACAAACAAGATGTGTTTGTGAAACACTGATGCCCCCGAATGGCAACATCTAGGTCAAAGGTCAAGGTCGCCAGGTCAAAAATGTTGGTACTGACAGAAAGGTCATGTCACAAGAAATACACATGTGAAATATGGTAGCCGTACCTGTTATGGTTCAAAAGTAGTGGTGAAGGTTAAGTTTTTTTCCGAGAATGGCAACATCTAGGTCAAAGGTCAAGGCCGCTAGGTGAAAAATTTGGGTACTGACAGAAAGGTCATGTCACAAGATATACACATGTGAAATATGGTAGCCGTACCTGTTATGGTTCAAAAGTAGTGGTCAAGGTTAAAGGTTTTTATCGAGAATGGCAACATCTAGGTCAAAGGTCAAGGTCGCAAGGTGAAAAATGTTGGTACTGACAGAAAGGTCATGTCACAAGGTATACACATGTGAAATATGGTAGCCTTACCTGTTATGGTTCAAAAGTAGTGGTGAAGGTTAAAGTTTTTTTTGAGAATGGCAACATCTAGGTCAAAGGTCAAGGTCGCAAGGTCAAAAATGTTGGTACTGACAGAAAGGTCATGTCACAAGGAATACACATGTGAAATATGGTAGCCGTACCTGTTATGGTTCAAAAGTAATGGCCAAGGTTAAAGTTATTTTCGAGAAAGGCAACATCTAGGTCAAAGGTCAAGGTCGCAAGGTCAAAAATGTTGGTACTGACAGAAAGGTCATGTCACAAGGAATACACATGTGAAATATGGTAGCCGTACCTGTTATGGTTCAAAAGTAATGGCTAAGGTTAAAGTTTTTTTCGAGAATGGCAACATCTAGGTCAAAGGTAAAGGTCGCAAGGTCAAAAATGTTGGTACTGACAGAAAGGTCATGTCACAAGGAATACACATGTGAAATATGGTAGCCGTACCTGTTATGGTTCAAAAGTAGTGGTCAAGGTTAAAGTTTTTTTTGTGCAGACAGACAGACGTGCAGACGTGCAGACGTGCAGACAGACGTGCAGACGTGCAGACAGGCCGAAAACTAGATGCCCACCGAATCGGAGATTCCGGGTGCATAAAAACACTTTCTTTGCTCAAGTATATTACACACGGAAGATGGGTAACTCATGCAAGTTAAATCCAATCCCGTGAATTATCCCCCTTCTACACACACCGTAACATGGTTTATTGACACAGAGCCACCGTTATGATTGATTAATGCAGACGTTATTTAAAACAGTTGCAGACGAAGATTCTAAAAACACATCTCGTAATGATTGATTAATGCAGAAGCTGTTTCAGCTTTTTTGCAGCCGACAATTTAAAAAGACACACCACATTTTCCATATCTTACAGTTTTCCAATCTCTAAAGAAACACTTTTTACTTGTTTATACACATTTCTAATCTTAATATTTTAATTTGGAACATGCTGGCCATGCATATTAGATACTAGGAGAACATGCTGACTGACTATTGTAGAGAATGTAACGTCACGGTGTTGCAAAACAAACAGTCAAAAATTCAGACTTAATGCATCGATGGTGTAGTGGCAGAGCGTCCGCCTCGGGTGCTGAAGGTCGAGGGTTCGATCCACGGCCGGGTCATATCAAGGACTTTTACAAGTGGTAGAAATAGTTGCACCCCCCACCCTCCCCCCTTGGCGCTCAGGGCCGCGGAATTAGTATTACAACTGACTGGCTGGTGAAAGGATAAATGACCCAGTAGTGCTGGTAACTTAACTAGAGGCGTGAAACATCAAAACAATCAAACCAGATTCCGACTTGACGTTACCATCCACGGTAGCGTTTATACACGACCGCTTTTGTCTATTTTGTTCTATATATGTATGCGATAGTGTCTTTTAACCCTTTCCCTCATACGACAATTCTGCAGCAGACGACTTTGAAACATATTTTGTCAAAAAAATGGTAAATCTCTATAATTGAATGGATAACCTATGACTAAAAGTGGAAAACATTGTGTCAAAAAGGAGAAATTGCTCGTTTTGAGCAATTTCTTCTTTTGTCACTATGTTTCCAAAAATCCGTCTGCTGCAGAGGCGTCAGAAAGCGTCTATATGAGGGAAAGGGTTAAGTTCATGTATATTTGATTGATTTTGGTGTAACGCCTTTTTCAACAATGTTTAGTCATATCACCGGTTCACCTACCCATGTATTTCCTGTATTTTTAACACAAGTATTCCAACTCTGGCTGCTTTTTCCACATAGACTATCTGACCTTTGATGACAACTTGAATGACGCTTGTCCGTTTCGAAAGTCGGAAAGAATGTTGGCCGAGCTAGTGTCCGAACTTTCAACCTATTGATTGACAGCCCGCGTCGTTACCGACTGAGCTACTGGGACTAGACTTTGTACATGTCGAACCGATCCAACAGCTGTTACGTTACTATTTCTCTCTCTGTTTGTTTTCGTCCAAGTATGTAAAAGTTCATAGAATTCTTAAACACAGAAAGAAAAAATATATATGTAAGTATGTGTATGGGTATATGTATATTTATATATACAGTTGCTTGTGTATATATATGTATTTATACATATGCATATAAACTTGATTTTAAACTTATTTAAGTTAAACTTATTTAAGTATTATTTCTCAACTATTTCATTGTCTTAACCATTTCTGTATGTATATTTGTGATTATTATACCTCACTTTTGTCTACAATGGTAAAATCCCATTACCCGAAAAAGAGATATTTTGACTATAAGAAACATTTTCAACCTTTTTGACACGTGACCAAGCGAAAATGGACTGTCAGGTCATGTGACCGCAGTGATATTTTGAATGTCATATAAGGGCAAATAACTGCTTCAATATTTTAGCTAAATCATGACGTGATTGCCTCCCTTATACACATACAGCAGTGACGTCAGTATTCAATGTGTACATAAAAACCTGTCATCAAGTAAACATGGAATTAAAAACATTTTAAAACTTTTTTATGTACTTAATTTTGTTCGGTATAATAAAATAAATATCATATGGCAGCATGTGTGACATTGATATTGTCAACCCTCGAAACAGAATGTCACCCTCGGCTTACGCCTCGGGTGACATTCTGCTCTTGGGTTGACAATATCAATGTCACACACGCTGCCATATGATATTTATATATTATTATACCTCACTTTTGTCTACAATGGTAAAATCCCATTACCCGAAAAAGAGATATTTTGACTATCAGAAACAATTTCAACCTTTTTGACACGTGACCAAGCGAAAATTGACTGTCAGGTCATGTGACCGCAGTGATATTTTGAATGTCATATAAGGGCAAATAACTGCTTCAATATTTTAGCTAAATAATGACGTGATTGCCTCCCTTATACACATACAGCATACAGCAGTGACGTCACTTTGTGTTCGGTATAATAAAATAAATATCATATGGCACCATGTGTGACATTGATATTGTCAACCCTCGAAACAGAATGTCACACTCGGCTTACGCCTCGGGTGACATTCTGCTCTCGGGTTGACAATATCAATGTCACACACGCTGCCATATGATATTTATATAATATCAACCATGAGCAGTATATGCTTAAGTTGAAAATAAAATTTCTGTTCTGTTTTTCGTATGTCCTAAGGACTTCGCGTTATAAACATGGAATCCGCTTTGGTCGAGTGGTTAGCGTCGGGAATTTGAAACCGGGTGTCCCGGGTTCGATCCCCCAGCCGCGGCACTACGGTAATGGTGGAGTGCCCTTGCAAGGCACATTTCTAGCCTAGTACTGGTGTGTTTACCCAGGGATAATGAATAAGTGAACTGTCGCCGTGATATAACTGAAATAATGTTGAAAGCGGCGTAAAACCCCAATAAAACAAACAGAAGTTGTGTTATAATTAATAAAGTTCCAACAAGTGTGTAGGACTATTGATTGTATGGATTTCACGCAGCTTTCAACAATGTTTCAGTTACTGGTGGTTCGTTTATCCCGATACCAGTCAGTCAGTCGTAATGCTAACCCGCAACCCGGAGAGCCAAGGAGGGCAGCCATTACAACCATTATTAAAAGTATTTGGTATGACCCGACCGGGGATCGAACGCGCGACCTCCCGCACCCGAGACAGACGCTCTACCGCTTCACCACCGAATCGGTACCTGTTTGACTAATACTATTTTATAGTTACTTCTCACAAATGAAATAATATATAAACATTCTACATCTGACTTTTCACTTGAGACAATTTAGAATACCCTTACTAAAGATCGTGGAAAGCTACTACCAATAGTCTCTCTATACATATGGTTCATATACAAAAATAACAAGACGAATTTTGATGCCAAGCATCAAAGACGCCGCGCATGATTTTAAGGCATGACTTAAGGGAAGCAGATGCAGTTCAATACATTTAAATAACCTGTGCAAACGGACAGGATGTAAAGAAGGCCAAATGTACATTTATCTTAAACAAGAAGGCCGAGATGTTCCTTATTGCTCACCTGGATACCATAGTCTATAATAAAACGTTATCAAGAGCAAAAAGGGTCCATTTTGACGTAGGGAGTGGAGTATATACTTTATATGCTACGATATATATGATATTCAGCATGTACAATTTAGTCGTGAAATGACGAGTTAAGTCTTTAAACCATTTGTTTTACCGTTTGCTTAACATTGACTGCATCAATAAAGTGTCATACAAGCTAAAGTTTCTTAATTTTAAATCTGCTCTAACTAGATCAGTTAGATAAACAAAAAACATAGATACTGAAATATTAACAGATATATTAACTTAAGTGTAAATGCCTCTAGTTATAAGTTAAGTGTGACACAAGCTTTGGAAGGAGAGAGGGAAGTCTATTCTCCTTCCAGTTGAGCAGAAGTATGATAACAAAAAACGAGAGTATATAAACAAAATATACAAATAATTCTAACAAGTTTAAAGATATTTAATATCGAAATTAAGCATTTATGAAATTAAAAGAAAAAGTTTTCATGTATAGTCAACATATAGCAAGAATACAATGGTCTGAATGAACAACTGTATGGGGAGGAACGTTTTAAGTTGAGTAATACAACAGAAATACATAGGAAACAAGAGGGCCATGAGGCCCTGGAATCGCTCACCTGAGAATGGGCTATTTAAGACTTTACTCTTGAAGCGCCAATGGCAATATCATCTAGACAAATTTTCAAGCTGCTCAAGTCAAAAATGCAATCTCTATAGTGTTAACTAGATTGTTCTGCAATTTAGCCTAGTGACCTAGTTGTTGACCTGACCTGACCCATATTCGAACTTTACCTAGATATCACTAAGACAAACATTCTGAGAAAGTTTTAACATGCTCAACCCAAAAATGTGGCTTCCAAAGTGTTAATAAGACTTTCCTTAAATTTGGCATAGTGACCTAGTTTTTGACCGGTCATGACCTACATTCAAACTAAGCCTAGATATCACTAAGACAAACATTCCAACATAGTTTCATCATGCTCAAGCCAAAAAAGTGGCTTCCAAAATGTTAACAAGATGTTCCTTACATTTTTACCGGACATGACCAATATTCAAACTTGGCCTAGATATCATCAAGACAAACTTTCTGAGAAAGTTTCAACATGCTCAAGTAAAAAATGCGGCTTCCAGAGTGTTAACAAGCTTTTCCTTTGGCATAGTGACCTAGTTTTTGACCCGACATGACCTATATTCAAACTTGGCCTAGATATCACTAAGACAAACATTCTGACAAATGTTCAACATGCTCAAGCCAAAAATGCGGCTTCCAGAGTACTAACAAAATTTTCATTAAATTTGGCCTAGTGACCTAGTTATTTACCCGACATGACCCAGTTTCGAACTTGGCCTAGATATCATCAAGACAAACTTTCTGACAAAGTTTCAACATGCTCAAGTTTAAAATATGCCTTCCAGAGTGTTAACAATATTTTCCTTCAATTTAGCCTAGTGACCTAATTTTTGACTCGACATGACCTATATTCAAACTTGGCCTAGATATCACTAAGACAAACATTCTGACAAATGTTCAACATGCTCAAGCCAAAAATGCGACTTCCAGAGTGTTAACAAATTTTCATTAAATTTGGCCTAGTGACCTAGTTTTTGACCCGACATGACCTATATTCAAACTTGGCCTAGATATCACTAAGACAAACATTCTGACAAGTTTCAACATGCTCAAGCCAAAAATGCGGCTTCCAGAGTGTTAACAAGATTTTCAATAAATTTGGGCTAGTGACCTAGTTTTTGACCCGACATGACCCAGTTTCGAACTTGGCCTAGATTTGATGAAGATATTTGTTCTGATAAACTTTCATGAAGGTTGGATGCAAAAGTATGCCTCTAGAAAGTTAACAAGCAAATGTTGACGACGGACGACTGACGACGGACAGCGGACGACGGACGACGGACGACGGACGACGGACGACGGACAAAATGCGACCACAAAAACTCACCTTGAGCACTTTGTGCTCTGGTGAGCTAAAAACATCACCGGAATCTTTTTTCTGAGCTTTGATGAATCGAGTCGGCAGAGCAGTAAACCAAACAATTAAAAAAGCGTAGCCTAGTGAACTCCGTAAATCAACTCATAAAAAAAGCTTAGCCTAGTTAGTTGGGGAACAGTTATTAAACACAATTTAAATGTGTCTAAAGTTTTGTAACAACTGTGAAAGATGTACATATTTTGTATCTTGTTGTTTCTTAAATCAGTTAATACAATTTATTCAACCATAAAGGCTGTTTTTTCAAACATATTACAGTGTTTTTTCTTTACAATACTATTTTGTGGGTTTCTCCCTTTTCGATTACGTCACCCCATGGTACACAATTAAAACCTATCCCATACTGACGCCGTGCTTCCACGCCGCGTCAATAATGACGTCTAGGTTTTCGATTGAGAAAATGTGAAACACACACTAAGGTGTTACTATAAATAGCCTCTGTATGTGGACTTGCATATCATCAATTTAGTCGCGCCTTCTTTTCATCACCACCAGCAGCATTCACCACAGGTAAACATATTCTTCGCATTGATGCGATCAAGCGACGCACAAAGTTAATGGAAATGTTACGCGACTCCTGGATAATCGCATTGGTTTGTTGTTGTAGGTTTCCAGGCTGTCTCGGACGCGAAGACAATGTTTAGCTGTGGTGAATGCTACCTTCAATCAATTAATGCATTTTATTGTAATGTACTGTGGTATTTTGTTAAGTTTTTGTTTTTCGTTCTGTTACAGGAGAGTTATGTGATACTCTTGTCAAATTGCAGTGTATTTGGTATAATATTAAATGAAATGGTGATACTTATGTACATATGGGCGTTGGAAGTTTTGTCTAGTATACCATATCTTTAACTATGGCCTTGCCCGAAAGCCGACTAGATCCAGCCAGATATATCTCTCGTTTCTTGTTCTGCCCCTATTGTCAGTCAAAGTTCAACGTCTACTTCAGACGGATAATATACTTTCTGATCAGTGTGAGCATTAAACGTGTTATCTTGTATGTTTTTGCGTGCACTGTTTTTTTTTCTTTACCTTTTCCCGAATTGAAAAAGATCTGCAGCAGAAAACCTTTGAAAAGGTTATGAAAATGTATTGCAATTGTCGATAAATAAACAAGTACTTAACCGTTTCCCACATACTTCAAAGCTGCTCTAGACAAGACAACTCTGTAAGCACATATGCAAGAGTGTCGAACATTCTCTATCAATGAAGATATATTGTGATTCCGATACTTGACCGCGGACTCTTTGAATACATCATTAGGACGACTTCACTCAAAATATGAAGATAATGTACCTTCGTGAATGCCCGTATATCCAATATCGCTATGTACATGTATACACCAACCCAGTAACATTCAAGAATGCATCGTACCTACGTGTAGCTATGTTCGAGTGAATTGAATCGAATGACGTATGTACGTATTCGTGTAAAAAATAATTTCTTATTGTATAATCATTGAATAGAGTTGATATCAGTCTGACAAAATGCTCATCACCTGCAATATATACGTTTGTAATTAAAAGTGGTTTGCTGTAGTTTTAATGAAAATAGTTTGAAACTATTATGGAAAAAAAACCAATTTGCTCGGAATGGACAATTTCTTCCGTTAACACATTGTTTTCAAAATTCGTCCGCTGTGGATGCGTCAAAAGGCGTCTGTTTGTTAACCATTTTCCACAGTATAGACGCATTCGGACGCCCCATGAAACAGACGTATTTTCAAATAATTTTGATCAAAGGGGAAATTGCTCATGATTAGCAATTTCTCTTTATGCCACAATGTTTTCATGATTAAACTTTCAGTTTTAGAAGTTTTCAAAAAAAATATCCTAGATCATAGTGCTTGCAAAAGTCGTCTACTTTATATGTGTTGTATGTGTGAAAGGATTTAAAGGGTTAAACAGAAGAGCAAAGGATCTTGAAAAAAAAATCTGATATAAACAGTACACCTTTTATCGCTTTTAGAACTATCGAATGTTCATGTATTAACTGTATCTCACATACAACGATTATAAAGCAGCAGACGGCTTTGAAAGGATCTTGGCAAAACTATGAAATATCTCTGTCAATGAAAGTATAATAATAGAATAGAGTGGAAAACATTATGACAAAATGAGAAATTGCTCATTATGAGCAATTTTTCTTTTTGCCACAATGTTTTCAAAAGTCGTCCGCTACAGAGGCGTCAGAAACATCAGTATGTGGAAAGGGTAAGTTTCAGTGATATACGTTATAACGTTCAGCAGTGTTTGCCGTTCGTCGTCAGTGTATATCGATTTAAAGAAGAAGCTACCAGCGTTCTCTCTCTTCTCTGTGTGTGTATCCCATAATAACACAGTGGGTCGGCGAAGAGAGAAAGACGAATCATGTCTCGATCTCTCCGCGCATACATAAACAATATTATGGTTTAGAAGATCAGCTGTTAACCTAAGTAAAACATTTATATATATATATAACAGAGAAACGGACTAAAATATATACCTGACATGTATATATATCTTTGTGCTCAATCGGGGAATATATCACACTCGTGCAGTGCAAGTCATACTTAGTATGTTGTGAAGCTATATTAAACATGTTGTAATTTTTTTTTCAATTTACATTCCGATACTGGGACATCGAACAGCTTAATATGATTATATCCATTTGGTACATTCAGTGAATAACAACAGCCAAATAAGGATAAAATGGGTAAGTAAATTATGATCATTATGTTTAGCTATTTATGTAAATGCAAATGTGTATACTTTCCACAGGATGTTTATTACCAATTTCCACAATTATCCTGTATATACAGGTATAACATTGCTTTTTTCACGAGGGTTATAGTAATTACAATTTATTAGTGACAAAGGCATACTACGCCTTTTTTGCGGACCCTTTTCTATCTGCTATCCTTGAATAAGACCTCTAACGATGTATCAAGTATTGCATAAGATTATACTAAACTACAATCATGCACTTATAAGTAATCCAATATTGCATCATATGTACTTATTTAAACGTATCTGCAGCAGACGACATTTTGAAAACACCATGATGGGCAATTGCTCCTTTTGTCACAGGTTTGTTTAATTATATTCAAATATTACACTTTCATTTATACACAGAGTGTTCATTAGTCGCCGGGCAGAAGCCCGCGACTTCTATTTTTAATAGGTTTTCGGAAATCACATGGGAGGGCGGCTTATTATTAGAAAGAAACAAATCTAGATGATTTGAACATATTACAATTGTGGTTGTTTACGAACACTAATAAATGACACATCTAAAATGAAATAAATATTCCGATTTTTTAATGTTTGCAGTTTTTTTTATTTCACTCGCATTTAAGTTTTTTGTCTTATTTACGAAGACAAAAGTGGTCCCTTCAAGACGTGAACCAACACCCCCTAATGCAGACTCTTATGTGTCATCATTGAGGTCAATTTCGGATTCTCCTTTTAATAGCAATTTTAACTTACTAAATGTTGTTTTCATGTTCAAAGAGATGTTTTGATTTGTGTAGAATTCATTTAATAATGTTAATCCATGAATATCTAAAGTAGGAACTGTTTCTAAGCTAAATATAGACCCTATTCTGTTGTGTAGGTTCGTGACCTTTAACATCGATTTTCGCGCATGCGCATTTCGATATGAAAAAGCGAGTGATATTATTTTATTTTAGACAAGTACAAGACGAATGTTTGACGCAAAGCGTCAAAGAGAAGCCGCAATATTTCGTTGTACATGTAGAAATAAGAAAAAAAGAACATTTTTAAATCCACAAACAATAGAACAATTTAAACTGTAGACGGTAATGCTGATATATTACTATTATTTAAATAAGTAACAACAGCAAAATTAAATTTAAGCCAAGATAAATGTGTACACATTTCGTTAATTTTTTATAGATACCCTAATGTATAGGTATGAATATAAAATTTATAAGCAAATGTTTTCATTTCAACGTTCCTAATGTTTGAATCGACTAAGGAAAGTCAAGAATACATTCCGGCGACATTGATGCCTTGCATCAACTTTCTCTTGTAGTTTGCCAGATGTAGATGTCGTCTGCAGCAGATGTGTTATTTGTGGGAAGGGACTTAGACGAGGGTAGGTGTGTCGTCCCAAAATTGAAATACCAAGGTTTCTATCCATGATCAATTCATATCATACAAATTAGGACTTGCTTCCGTCCCTAGCGCTAAGGATTAATGCGTAGATTTACTCGACGAATGATTTCAGGTTATTTACCTGTCGACTGTAAGAGACACTTCTCCCCCACCCCAAAACAACCGTCTGCCCTTTCCTATGCTACTTATGTATTTAGGTTACTACTAAAGGAGTGAAATAGCACTACAATCATTCTACAGATATCTTTTTATAACTTCATCGTTTCGCCACTATTGAACTTTTCAATATTTAACCCTTTCCCTCATATAGACGCTTTCTGACGCCTCTGCAGCAGACGGCTTTTTGAAAACATAGTGACAAAAGGAGAAATTGCTCAAAACGAGCAATTTCTCCTTTTGCCACAATGTTTTCCACTTTTAGTCATAGGTTATCCAATCAATTATTTCTATTTTTTTTAACAAAATCTGTTCAAAGTCGTCTGCTGCAGAATTGTCGTATGAGGGAAAGGGTTAAACTGAGTCGTCCAGTTCTAACCAGTTCAATGAGGTATAGTTATATTGTGCAATCCATACATTGAGTTTAAAAGAGCTAGTTGTATTTGAATAGTTGGCCTAGCGAGTTGATTTTAATTTATGAAATGCGGTCGATATCTGATTTCCAACCCAGTGACCTAATACCCATACCTGCAGAGCTATGATAGCTGAGGGCTATCAATCCAGGGATTGTAGGCTCGAACACCGGTTCGGCTATTCATACCTTTCCGATGATTGATAAATGTCAAAGTGAAGCGTCACTCGTCTTTTACTAATGGGCTTAATAGTATATACGGGGAGGTTTCCAGGAAAGAATCACCGGGTGTGTAGAGTTCTTTTATTAAGAAAGCCGGGAAGAACACATTAGCTGAACAGGACGTCGTCATATTACTGTAATACCGTTAAATCATAACCATATTTCGTGTTGTTTCCTCATTCAATGAACAATTAAGTGCATTTTCCCTTGGATTATCTCATCATCTGACTGAAACAGACGACTTTATACGTTTCTGCAGCAATCGACTTTTGGTTACATGTCGTCTGCAGAGGCGTCAGAAATCGTTTATATGTTGGATAATTTTAGCCCCCCCCGTTCCCATCTAAAGAAAAAAATGTAAATTTTGAGCAATTTGATCTGTTGTCACAATGTTTTCATAAGTCGTCTGCTGCAGAGGCGTCATAGATCGTCTGTATGTAGAATCTTTGGGAAATCGATTTTCTTGACCGAAATACGGCGTCTGATCGGGAACAGTGCAGACGGAATTAAATAAAGGTCACAATACACCAAATAAATTCCTTCTATGTTTCCAAGTAAATCGACCAGTTTCAGTCCTCTTTTGTCACACTTTCTAAGCGTTTCTCATGTAGAGCATCATATATCATTGAAAAGAGTTACCTATAAGCTCTAAAAGTATCCAATGAAAATGGGGGTTATGCATTATGCAAGATATAATTCACCGGTCGAAAATGGTTACACTCATTTTGGAACAAATCGGACCCAGACAAAACCGTTGTTTTGCATTCTCTAGCTTCACTTTTAAACAAGGTCAAAATACAAACAGTGATCAAATCAATCACTTCCAGTGCATCCTATACAGGAATCTGCTGTGGTCGAGTGGTTAGTGTCGGGGATTTGAAACCGGGTGTCCCGGGTTCGATCCCCAGTCGCGGCACTACGGTCATGGTGGAGTGCCCTTGGGTTAGGCACATTTTCTAGCCTAGTACTGGTTTGTTTACCCAGGGATCATGAATACGTGAACTGTTGCCGTGATACAACTGAAATAATGTTGAAAGCCATTAAGCCGTAAAACCCCAATAAAACAAAAGCATCCTATACACATTTACAATGATTTTAAACTCAATGCCATATATGCAATGCATTCATACATTCATTTCTACGCAAACAAAGGTTTTTTTTAGTGACTATTTCGGCGCAGATCAGCGGATGTATTTGGCGTAATTTAACCTAAACCTGTTAAATGCGCCAGGGACTGAGAAAAGGTTGAGATTGACATGATTCATATATTCTTGTCCTAAGCCGAGCCTTATTAGAAACTGCACAATGTTGTTAGATCATTGAGTAGCTTGTAAACAGTGTATATCTTGACCAGACTGTGCGGCTGCAAATGTTGATGTGGGTATATATTGTTAAAAAAGGACAACTTGTACCTTTTCTCATATACGGGCTAATATCGAGGGTTTGGCGTGAAACTGTTGTAATTTAAAACCTATTTTGAAAACCCTTGTTTAGGGGGCAATTATGACCCCTTTGTAAACAACGCAAATTTAGGTGCCATTGCTCAGAACGAGCAATGGCACTTAAATTTCCATTGTTTACCAAGAAAAATGATTTAACGCTTATAAAGACTTCATGTCGAGGTCATTAACCTCGGTAAAACAATACCAATTTTAGTTACAACCGTTTCACGCCAAGCCCTCGATATGACATCAAAATTCGTTTCTGAACTAGTATGGTGCCACAGAATGTGTACCGATTCCCATACATATATATATATATATATATATATACATGTAACACATTTGCAGCGGACGAATTTGTAATACGAAACCTCCCGCACGAGTGACCATGATCATTGAATAAGGTTGTACCCATTGTTGCAAAACGTGAAATTTGTCATACAAACGGTTTCTTTTGTAGATTCGTTTAATTGCGTGGAACAGTGGCAATTGTGACTGCTGTTCTTGTTAGTTGCGTATATTGTAGTTAATATGCAGACTCACGATCCTTGTGCTACCGACATTAAGTCAAGGTTTCTGTACTAGGAATGCGATTTTTATATTTTGACTATGCATCCTATGCAAATATGTAACGGCGATATATGAAGACTACTACCAACATAGGACATGGAGGACACGCGGTGATCAGATGAAATTGGTACTCGCGTCTATTTGAAGTCGGGATATTTTTTTCAGTTCAATGTCTTTTCAAGCTTAGAATACTCAGCTGCCTTCCCTTTTCGCTAACGCTGTGTGTATCTGGATACTTAGCCGGTGTGGCGTGAAGTTTGTTCTCCCGTTGTGAGAGTTCTCATTTCGGTGTGCGCATGCGTATGCTTGCACTTCTGCTTCCGTTCTAGCGGGCTGTTGTAAACGTTCTCACTTGCGTGCGCATGAGAACTCCCACAACGGGAGAACAAATTTCACGCGGTAGGCGTGAAATTTGTTCTCCCGTTGTGGGAGTTCTCATTTCGGTGTGTGCATGCGTATGATTGTACTACCGTTACCATTTTTGCGGGCTGTTGTAAAAGTTCTCACTTTTTCAAGATTTTAAATGAGTTCACAGTCTGAAAGCGAGAATTATTGTCCAAGTCACTTCAAGGATTGCTTGCAAAAGGCAAAGAGGCTGTCATTCATTACATCCATATCAACCAGGGCTTCCTCGACCTCAGCAAAGAAATATAGTTTTCTTTTTATTCGATTTAATTTAAACGATCTTTCTTATACGTGAGAACAAATACCATGCATGAGAACTCCCACAACGGGAGAACGAAATTCACGTCACACCGGCGTTGTATCTGGTCTCAATTCCATTGCACATGCGCATGAGAACCCCCACAACGGGAGAACACATTTCACGCCACACCGGCACTCGCGAAAATACATGTTTCAGTAACGATACTGGGTTTGTACTACGGGGGGCATTGACACTTAATATCTCGAGAGAGACCGAAGGTGATGAGATATTTCAATTTGACCACACCTCGAGTAGACAATACAAAGCCATGTTTCGCTACTGCAACATAATTTTCCTGTTATTTTATACTTATACCTAAAATACATTTTAAGACATAGTAAAGAAATAGAATTAAAATGTCTATATTTCAGGTAACGAAATTACACAATTTACACATAAAATAAAATTCATGAATGGGGAGTTATGCCCAACTGCCTCATTTTGAATGATAAGAATTCGTTATTCAATGACGTCACATCATATTTCAGTGATGTACTACCATTACCATATTTTATACTGTATTTGACCTAGCTAGTCAAATAAGGAATTTTAAGCTGTTGCGTTTGAACTGCGTATAACCATCTGCAAGTATTTGTGCAGGAAAATGTGCAGGTATAAACTAACATTAATAATTACTCTGAAAGTATTGAGAAAGTCACTGAAAAACTGACATACGGAGATTTTTAAATTAACCTTTGCCAATGCTGAACTTTTAATATGGATGTGTCTTTACTTTTTGCATTTCAAAGAGTCCATAGCCAATTCAATCAATATCAAGATATAATCTAAAGTCGTACAGCAAACAGTATATAACCTGGCCAGACAGCACGGATTATTGCTCAGTTTTACCGCTGCTGTTTTGATTGCGGCTTATTTCGGAGAACTCAAAACAAAATGGGGCCTGAAATCTTTTATTTGCTTTGCTTATTTTAAATAAATTAGCATTCTTCGGAACCGAGAATCTTACAAAAGAATGGAATAAATTGATAAACTGAGTATATATACATGTAAACCATTTCGAGAAAAGAAAAAAACAATACTCATTTTGTAAAGGTTGTTTGTTGCAGAGGAAATACAACGGAACCAAATAATCTGAATAATTTATAACAAACTCACCGTCCGTAGCCGTTTAATGCAGAATGCTTTTGAACCCATTCTCACGTACAGACGACCTTAAATCATTGTGATCAACGACGAAATTGCTCAAAATGACGAACTTCTCATTTTGACACGTGTTTCAACTCCGTTCAGTAAGTATACTTTCATTAAGAATGATTTTCCAGATTCTGGCTAGATGTTTTCATAGTCGACTGCTGCATATTTGTCGTATGTGGGAAAGGGTAATATAACATGTTCCTTGATACTAAAGATCTGTTCACATCTTTAAATCATTGGGATGTATTCAGATTGGAAGAGTCTAACATATAAATTAGAAGGCAGTTTGTTAATGAAATTACTTAGCCGCAGGGCTGTAAATAAGGAGTATATTTCACATTCCAAAATCTTTATTGGACACTCAAACCATATGTGGTGGGTACACAAAAGAATCGTCTCACTGAGACGATTCTTTTGAGTACCCACATCATAGGGTTTGATTGAGACATAGGAGAGATATTGGTGGGAAAAGACCAGTTTACTTCCCCTGATCTAGTCCTCTGTATCCATGTAATTGAGCTTAATAATACTCATGACATTGATATATTCCCAGGGATGTAGTACGTTTGTTCGCCCATTGATAATCACACCGAGCAGAATATATAGTGACAAACCCCGCGCAATAATCGTTGTCACCAAAGACAACAAAGACTAGCGTCATCCTTTGTAGTCATGCACTTGCTAACTGCATTTGATGTGAACTTTTAAAGGTCTGCACTCTCTTTGTGCACGGTTTGTAAAACAGAAAAACACCCGCAGACATACTTGCAGTAATATGATTGATGTAAGGATTCACCAGACGTAGTGTTAATATAGTTTGCGTTGTATGTAGGAATCCGCCTAGACCAAGTGGTTAGCGTTGGGGATTCGGAACTAGGCGTCCCGTGTTCGATCCCTAGTCGCGATGCGGCGGTCGCAATGGAGTGCCCTTGGGTTAGGGCAAGGCACATTTCCTAGCATAGTACTGGTTTGTTTACTCACGGATCATAAATAAGTGAGTCGCCGTGATATGAATGAAATAATGTTGAAAAACGACGTAAAGCATAAATAAATGAATATCCTCTATTTGTCTGAAACGTCATATATCAATGAATAGGTCAACGTGTAGAAATACCTTCGTACATTCTAACCTTGGTCTATACAATAATAAGCAAGTGTTAGTGGTTTAACGCAGCGCACAGTGGGTTCACTGCAGAGGACTAGATACGAGGGAGTCAACAGGTCTTTCCCCCACAAAATATATCGTATTACTCAACCAAATCCTATTTAGCACCTTTAAACTTAAGTTAATGATACAGAATATGAAAAAATAACCTCAATTAGTTTCATGTTCCTTTTCCCAATGCAATGTAACATTCTATCCTTACACAGCCCTCTGGTTTGAAATATCAAATACGTCCTGAATAACTATGTCATGCTATGCAACACATTGATTTTCACTCACTGTTGTAAGATTAAATTTGCGAAATGTGTGATATCCAATGGCCTAAGAGTTTCAAAAGATACGAGCATTTTGCATGTTCGAAAAATCCTTATTTGTACCACTAACCCTATGTTGTAGGTACCAGGGGCGTATCGGTGTGACATTCGAGCATAGCATTTATACACAGAGTGTCCATAGTTTGCCTAACTGTTTCCAAAGTCGTCTGCAGCAGATTTGCTATTTGTGAGAAGGGATTTAGACGTGCGTAGGTGTGTGTGTGTCGTCCTAAAATTGAAATACCAAGGTTTTAATCCCTGGTCAACTCATATCATACACCTCACTAAAACAATAGGATTTGCTTCCGTCCGTAGCGCTAAGGATTGAAGCGTAGCTTTACTCGACGAATGATTGCAGGTTATTTACCTGTCGACTGTATATTTCTCCCCCACCCCAAAACAACCGTCTGCCCTTTCCTATGCTACTTATGTATTTAGGTTACTACTGAAGGAGTGAAATAACACTACAATCATTCTACAGATATCTTTTATAATGTAATCGTTTCGCCAATATTGAACTTTTCAATATTTAACCCTTTCCCTCATATAGACGCTTTCTGACGACTCTGCAGCAGAAGGCTTTTTGAAAACATAGCGACAAAGGGATAAATTGCTCAAAATGAGCAATTTCTCCTTTTGCCACAATGTTTACCACTTTTAGTCATAGGTTATCCATTCAATTTTTTTTTTTGAAAAAATCTGTTCAAAGTCGTCTGCTGCAGAATTGTCGTATGAGGTAAAGGGTTAACCTGAGTCGTCCAGTTCTAACCAGTTCACTGAGGCAGTTCTATTGTGCAATCCATACATTGAGTTATATATGAATCATGTCAAAAGAGCTAGTTGTATTTAAATAGTTGGCCTAACGATTTGATTTTAATTTATGTCAATACCGGTTAATGCGGTCGATAGCTGATTTTCAACCCAGTGACCTAATACCCATACCTGCAGAGCTATGATAGCTGAGGGCTATCAATCCAGGGATCGTAGGCTCGAACACCGGTTCGGCTATTCGATCATACCTTTCCGATGATTGATAAATGTCAAAGTGAAGCGTCACTCGTCTTTCGTCAATGTGCTTAATAGTATATATATATGTATATGGGGAGGTAGTCAGTTTCCAGGGCAGAATGGTGTGTAGAGTACTGCTATTAAGAAAGCCAGGAAAAACACGTAAGCTGAACTAGACGTCATCATATTACTGTAATACCGTTGAAAACGGTGTTAAATCATAACCATATTTCGTGTTGTTTCCTCATTCAATGAACAATTAAGTGCACTTTCCCTTGGATTATCTCATCATCTGTCTGAAACAGACGACTTTATACGTTTCTGCAGCAATCGACTTTTGGTTACATGTCGTCTGCTGCAGAGGCGTTATAAAGCGTTAATATGTTGGAAAGGGATAAATTTAGCCCCCGTTCCCATCTATAGATTTGAAAACATTATGATAAAAGAAAAAAATGTAAATTTTGAGCAATTTGATCTGTTGTCACAATGTTTTCATAAGTCGTCTGCTGCAGAGGCGTCATAAATCGTCTGTATGTGGGAAAGGGTATATATTCAAATAGAATCCTTGGGAAATCGATTTTCTTGACCGAAATACGGCGTCTGATCGGGAACAGTGCAGACGGAATTAAATAAAGGTCACAATACACCAAATAAATTCCTTCTATGTTTCCAAGTAAATCGACCAGTTTCAGTCCTCTTTTGTCACACATTTCCTAGCGTTTCTCATGTAGATCATCATATATCATTGAAAAGAGTTACCTATAAGCTCTAAAAGTATCCAATGAAAATGGGGGTCATGCATTATGCAAGATAGAATTCACCGGGCGAAAATGGTTACGATCATTTTGGAACAAATCGGACCCAGACAAAACCGTTGTTTTGCATTCTCTAGCTTCACTTTTAAACAAGTTCAAAATATAAACAGTGATCAAATCAATCACTTCCAGTGCATCCTATACAGGAATCTGCTGTGGTCGAGTTGTTAGTATCGGAGATTTGAAACCGGGTGTCCCGAGTTCGATCCCCAGTCGCGGCACTACAGTCGTGGTGGAGTGCCCTTGGGTAAGGCACTTTTTCTAGCCTAGTACTTTGTTTAACCAGGGATCATGAATAAGTGAACTTTTGCCGTGATACAACTGAAATAATGTTGAAAGCCATTAAGCCGCAAAACCCCAATAAAACAAAAGCATCCTATACACATTTACAATGATTTTAAACTCAATGTCATATATGCAATGCATTCAGGTGATGGTATACATTCATTTCTACGCAAACAAAGTTTTTTTTAGGGACTATTTCGGCGCAGATCAGCGGATGTATTTGGCGTAATTTAACCTAAACCTGTTAAATGCGCCAGGGACTGAGGAAAGGTTGAGATTGACATGATTCATATATTCTTGTCCTAAGCCGAGCCTTATTAGAAACTACACACTGTTGCTAGATCATTGAGTAGCTTGTAAACAGTGTAGATCTTGACCAGACTGTGCGGCTGCAAAGGTTGATGTGGATCTTTATTGTTAAACAAGGACAACTTCTACCTTTTCTCATTTACGGGCTAATATGAGGGCTTGGCGTGAAACTGTTGTAACTTAAAACCTATTTTGAAAACCCTTGTTTAGGGGCAATTTTGACCCCTTTGTAAACAACGCAAATTTAGGTGCCATTGCTCAGAACGAGCAATGGCACCTAAATTTCCATTGTTTACCAAGACAAATGATTTAACGCTTATAAAGACTTTATGGCGAAGTCATAAACCTCGGTAAAACAATACCAATTTTAGTTACAACCGTTTCACGCCAAGCCCTCTATATGACATCAAAATTCGTTTCTGAACTAGTATGGTGCCACAGAATGTGTACCGATTCCCATATATATATATATATATATATATATATATATACATGTAACACATTTACAGCGGACAAATTTGTAATATGAAACCTCCCGCACGAGTGACCATGCTCTTTGAATAAGGTTGTACCCATTGTTGCAAAACGTGAAATTTGTGATACAAATGGTTTCTTTTGTAGATCCGTCTAATTGCGTGGAATAGGGTTAACAGTGGCAATTGTGACTGCTGTTCTTGTTAGTTGCGTATATTGTAGTTAATATGCAGGCTCACGATCCTTGTGCTACAGACATTAGTCAAGGTTTCTGTACTAGGAATGCGATTTTATATTTTGACTGTTCGCATCCTATGCAATATGTAACGGCGAAATATAGAGACTATACTACCGATATATGACATGGAGGACATGCGGTGATGAGATAAAATTGGTACTCGCGTCTATTTTAAGTCGGGATATTTTGTTCAGTTCAATGTCTTTTCAAGCTGAGTATACTCAGCTGCCTTTCCCTTTTTCGCTAACGCTGTGGGTATCTGGATACTTAGCCGGCACTCGCTAAAAGACATGTTTCAGTAACGATACTGGGTTTGTACTACGGGGGCATTGACAGTATCTCAATACCTCAAGAGAGACCGATGGTGAAGAGATATTTCAATTTGACCACACCCCGATTATACAATACAAAGCCATGTTTCGCTACTGCAACATCATTTTCCTGTTATTATATACTTATACATAAAATACATTTTAAGACAAAGTAAAGAAATAGAATACAAATGTCTATATTTCAGGTACCGAAATTACACAATTTACGCATAAAATAAAATTCATGATTAGGGACATTCGGAATTCCTCGGTGATGAATGTTTCACCAGTGATGATGGATTACGGAACTACCCGAGGAGTTCCGAATGGATTAGGGAGTGAACCACGCCCAACTGCCTCATTTTGAATGATAAGAATTCGTTATTCAATGACGTCACATCATATTTCAGTGATGTACTACCATTACCATATTTGATACAGTATTTGACCTAGCTAGTCAAATAAGGAATTTTTAGCTGTCGCGTTTGAACTGCGCATGACCATATGCATGCATTTGCGCCGGAAACTATGCAGGTATATACCAACATTAATAATTACTCTGAAAGTATTGAGCAAGTCACTGAAAAACTGACATACGGAGATTTCTAAATTAACCCTTGCCAATGCTGAATTTTTAATATGGATACGTCTTACTTTTTGCATTTCAAAGAGTCCATAGACAATTCAATGCATATCAAGATATAATGTAAAGTTGTACAGCAAACAGTATATAACCTGGCCAGACAGCACGGATTATTGCTCAGTTTTACCGCTGCTCTTTTGATTGCGTCATATTTCGGAGAACTCAAAACAAAATGGGGCCTAAAATCTTTTATTTGCTTTGCTGATTTTAAATTAGCATTCTTCGGAACCGAGAACCTAACAAAAGAATGGAATAAATTGATAAACTGAGTATATATACATGTAAACCATTTCGAGAAAAGAAAAAAACAATACTCATTTTGTAAAGGTTGTTTGTTGCAGAGGAAATACAACGGAACCAAATAATCTGAATAATTTATAACAAACTCACCGTCCGTAGCCGTTTAATGCAGAATGCTTTTGAACCCATTCTCACGTACAGACGACCTTAAATCATTGTGATAAACGACGAAATTGCTCAAAATGACGAACTTCTCATTTTGACACGTGTTTCAACTCCGTTCAGTAAGTATACTTTCATTAAGAATGATTTTCCAGATTCTGGCTAGATGTTTTCATAGTCGACTGCTGCATATTTGTCGTATGTGGGAAAGGGTAATATAACATGTTCCTTGATACTAAAGATCTGTTTACATCTTTTAATCAATGGGATGTATTCAGATTGGAAGAGTCTAAAATATAAATTAGAAGGCAGTTTGTTAATGAAATTACTTAGCCGCAGGGCTGTAAATAAGGAGCATATTTCACTTTCCAAAATCTTTATTTGACACTAAAACCATATGTGGTGGGTACTCAAAAGAATCGTCTCACTGAGACGAATCTTTTTAGTACCCACAACATAGGGTTTGGTTGAGACATAATAGAGATATTGGATGGAAAAGACCAGTTTAATCCTCCTAATCTAGTCCCCTGTACCCATGTAATTGAGCTTAATAATAATCATGACATTGATATATTCCCAGAGATTCGCCCATTGATAATCATAAAAAGCAGAATATATAGTGACCAACCCCCCGCAATAATCGTTGTCACCAAAGACAACAAAGACTAGCGTCACCCTTTGTAGTAAACTCGCTGATTCATGCACTTGCTAACTGCATTTGATGTGAACTTTTAAAGGTTACACAGTTTGTGAAACAGAAAAATACCCGCAGACATACTTGCAGTAATATGATTGATGTAAGGATTCACCAGACCTAGTGTTAATATAGTTTGCGTTGTATGTAGGATTCCGCCTAGACCGAGTGGTTAGCGTTGAGGATTTGGAACTAGGCGTCCCGTGTTCGAACCCCCAATCGCGGCTCGGCGGTCACGATGAAGTGCCCATGGGCAAGGCACATTTCCTTACATAGTACTGGTTTGTTTACCCATGGATCATAAATAAGTGAGTCGCCGTGATATGAATGAAATAATGTTGAAAAACGACGTATAGTATAAATAAATGAATATCCTCTATTTGTCTGAAACGTCATATATCAATGAATGGGTCAACAATGTAGAAACACATTCGTACAGTCTAACCTTGGTCTATAGAATAATACGGGTAAACAAATCGACGGCGAAGCCGGCGATGTTTCCCGTCAATAGGTAATGTGTATGAACTTTGCAAAATTGTGCTATACCGTCTTTCCAAAAATTGTGTCCAGAGTGGATTGTTCGATGCAGTCACGATTCTGCTACGTTTTGATTGGATGAAAAGAAAATATCCAAACAAAAAAACCTTCTATTGGAAATAATTAAATATGATAATACGTACTCGATAAAGGAACGAGCACGAGTAATTTTATGTGTGATAATTTCCGTTTAATAACACTCGTCGTCTATTTCTAAAACGAGTTCAAATAACAACTCACAACGGTTTTTTGACTTTCCGGAAGTTTAAAATCCAAATTCTTGAAATTTGACGTCATTCTATTAGCGTAATAAATAACCAAAAGGAAAACGACAAAAAAAATAGGAAACCTTAGTTTGTCTTGTCACAAATGTAGTTCCGTAAATTATGTAATCGTTTTATTTGAAGTACTTTATGAAGGGCAAGTTGGAAATTTATTGTACCTGTCATCATAATTTCATGGATTTAAAAGTCGTTTCCCCACAAAATATCTCGTATTACTCAACCAAATCCTATTTAGTACCTTTAAACTTAAGTTAATGATACAGAATATGAAAAAAATAACCTCAATTAGTTTCATGTTCCTTTTCCCATTGCAATGTGACATTCTATCCTTACACAGCGCTCTGGTTTGAAATATCAAATACGTCCTGAATAACTATGTCATTCTATGCAACACTTTGATTTTCATTCACTTATGCTAAATGTGTGATATCCAATGACCTAAGGTTTTCAAAAGATACGAGCATTTTGCATGTTCGAAAAATCCTTATTCGAACCACTAACCCTATGTTGTAGGTACCAGGGGCGTATCGGTGTGAAATTCGATCATAGGCCTATACACGGGTGAGATAGGGGGTCCGGGCATATTCCGTAGCGAAACGTTTGAACTCGTACAATGCATGCACTCAAATGGTCTCTATGGTCATACCGAAAACAAAGATTATCTCTATCCACATGCATATTTATTGACATTTTTCGTACGAAATGAACCTTTAATACTTTCCCTCATACGACAATTCTGCAACAGACGACTTTGAACCTATTTTGTCAAAAAAAGAAGAAAATATCTATAATTGAATGGATAACCTATGACTTAAAGTGGAAAACATTGTGGCAAAAGGAGAAATTACTCGTTTTGAGCACTTTCTTCTTTTGTCACTATGTTTTCAAAAAGCCGTCTTCAATGAAAAGAATAAAAAACAAAATATTTATCCGTCTTAGTCGCTCCACTTTTGAAAATAAACCAACGTATGATAAAGATTCTTTGTAAGGTTCAGTTGTGTTTTACACCGCTGTTAACAGTATGTCAGTTATAGCACGGGTTTTTACTAGGTAAATACGGCCGATATGTCAGTAATAGAACGGGTTTTTACTAGGTAAATACGGCCGATATGTCAGTAATAGAACGGGTGTTTACTAGGTTAATACGGCCGATATGTCAGTAATAGAACGGGTTTTTATTAGGTAAATACGGCCGATATGTCAGTAATAGAACGGGTTTTTACTAGGTAAATACGGCCGATATGTCAGTAATAGAACGGGTTTTTACTAGGTAAATACGGCCGATATGTCAGTAATAGAACGGGTTTTTACTAGGTAAATACGGCCGATATGTCAGTAATAGAACGGGTGTTTACTAGGTAAATACGGCCGATATGTCAGTAATAGAACGGGTTTTTATTAGGTAAATACGGCCGATATGTCAGTAATAGAACGGGTTTTTACTAGGTAAATACGGCCGATATGTCAGTAATAGAACGGGTTTTTACTAGGTAAATACGGCCGATATGTCAGTAATAGAACGGGTGTTTACTAGGTAAATACGGCCGATATGTCAGTAATAGAACGGGTTTTTATTAGGTAAATACGGCCGATATGTCAGTAATAGAACGGGTTTTTACTATGTAAATACGGCCGATATGTCAGTAATAGAACGGGTTTTTACTAGGTAAATACGGCCGATATGTCAGTAATAGAACGGGTGTTTACTAGGTAAATACGGCCGATATGTCAGTAATAGAACGGGTTTTTATTAGGTAAATACGGCCGATATGTCAGTAATAGAACGGGTTTTTACTAGGTAAATACGGCCGATATGTCAGTAATAGAACGGGTTTTTACTAGGTAAATACGGCCGATATGTCAGTAATAGAACGGGTGTTTACTAGGTAAATACGGCCGATATGTCAGTTATAGAACGCGTTTTTACTAGGTATATACGGCCGATATGTCAGTAATAGAACGGGTTTTTATTAGGTAAATACGGCCGATATGTCAGTTATAGAACGGGTTTTTACTAGGTAAATACGGCCGATATGTCAGTAATAGAACGGGTTTTTACTAGGTATATACGGCCGATATGTCAGTAATAGAACGGGTTTTTACTAGGTAAATACGGCCGATATGTCAGTAATAGAACGGGTGTTTACTAGGTAAATACGGCCGATATGTCAGTAATAGAACGGGTTTTTACCAGGTATATACGGCCGATATGTCAGTAATAGAACGGGTTTTTACTAGGTAAATACGGCCGATATGTCAGTAATAGAACGGGGTTTTACTAGGTGAATACGGCCGATATGTCAGTAATAGAACGGGGTTTTACTAGGTAAATACGGCCGATATGTCAGTAATAGAACGGGGTTTTACTAGGTAAATACGGCCGATATGTCAGTAATAGAACGGGTTTTTACTAGGTAAATACGGCCGATATGTCAGTAATAGAACGGGTTTTTACTAGGTAAATACGGCCGATATGTCAGTAATAGAACGGGTGTTTACTAGGTAAATACGGCCGATATGTCAGTAATAGAACGGGTTTTTACTAGGTAAATACGGCCGATATGTCAGTAATAGAACGGGTTTTTACTAGGTAAATACGGCCAATATTACAAATGTATGTATCAGTCGTAATGCTGAGCGTCAAAAAAGGAAGCCATTTCTAAAATATTTAGTTGATGGAACCGTGATTGCCCGTTATGAAGGCGGACATTCCAGCACCTACGCCATGATCAAATGAAAGAATGTGTAGATTTAGATATATAAATAAAAAAGGAAAAGAAAGATAATAGAAATTGCTCATTACGTTTGAAACTGGGTATACTCATTGTCGAGGAGAGAAGCAATTTCTTAAGAAAAGCAATATTTTTTTCCCAACAACTTCCAACTTATAGACACAATATATTCATCTGTAGCAGATTACGTTCGAAAACATTGTGACAAAAGGAGAAATTGCTCATAATGAACAATTTCTTGTTTTGCCTCAATGTTTTCAACTCTATTCAATAATAATACTTTCATTTACAAGTAGTTTTCATATGTTTACCTAGATATTTTAAAAGTCGTCTGCTGCAGATTTATTGTATTTGAGAAAGAGTTAAAACTATTCTTAAGGATCTGCATTAGACTTAGGCTAAGCTGTAGATCATTCCATAATAATAAAAAAAAATGTTGGAGAGAAAAATGCGTGATTTCTGCATAACATAACTGAGTTGGACTTATATTAAACTTTGCTACATATATATACATATATGTAAGTGGTTCCTTTTTTGTTATATTGCCGAGGCCCAGTAGCAGCTCAGTCGGGTTTTCAATCCAGGGGTTGTAGGTTTGAACCCCAGCTCGGCCAGCATCATTTCTGACGTTTGACAAAACAATGTGACAATCGTCATTTGACTTTCACCAATGGGCTAGCAGTCTATGTGAAAAAGCAGCCAGTTTCTTGTAAATACTGTTGTGTGGAGTACTTATTTGGAAAAGCCGGGAAACACATGAATAAGGGAACTGGCCGCCGTGATATTGAAACAGTGTTGGAATATGTCGTTAAACACCATTCAATCGATAAATTTCTTCATAACATGGCTCAATTGAAGATCTTTAGAGAAATACTAGGTCAGGGTCAGGTTAGAAGTAGCCGCCTAAGAGTCGTTATCTTTTTGAAAACCCTTTTCCGCATTTGTGCACATGTTGTGTCTCTGCATCGACGATACGTGAACACATTTTGGGAAAACAGAGAAAATTGCTCATCAGGACCCTATTAACTCTCAACGGGTTTCAATTGTCTGTGTCAAATTTAAACACCCGAATATAAAGGTTCTACTCTCCCGTCCCGTCTCCCGTCCCGTCTACCGCCCTCGGATAAACTTTAGGTCGTAGAGTTAAGTATACTGACATTTTATAAGGCTATGTTTTACTCTTTAAGTGCCGAATTTCCCACAGTATAATCGTCCATGTTAAATAATGTGCCGCCTCCAAATTTCGTTAAATATGAGTTTATGTACGTTTCGAGCTGACCCGCCTGAATCTGTTTTGTTTGCACAAAACTTTAATATAACACTTTAACGCTGAACGAGTTATACATGCTTTCTGACGCCTCTGCAGCAGACGGCTTTTTGAAAACATAGTGACAAAAGAAGAAATTGCACAAAACGTGCAATTTCTCCTTTTGCCACAATGTTTTCCACTTTTTGTCATAGGTTATCCAATCAATTATGGAGATTTTCTATGTTTTGACAAAATACGTTCAAAGTCGTCTGCTGCAGAATTGTCGTATGAGGGAAAGGGTCTAACGCTGAATGAGTTATACATGCGTATGTCACGGTTCTATATGGAATCCCTGGAGGGACTTCTTACTTCAATACTTCTGAATTCCATACTTCTAACTTCATTACTTCTGTCTTCCAAACTTCTAACTTCATTACTTCTAACTACATTCACTTCTAACTTCTAACTTCATTACTTCTAACTTCCAAACTTCTAACTTCATTACTTCTAACTTCATCACTTATAACTTCATTACTTCTAACTCCATTCATTTCTAACTTCTAACTTCATTACTTCTAACTTCATCACTTCTAACTGCTAACTTCATTAGAATGAAAACAATACGATTTGGACCTTGGAAGTTAAACGTTATGAAGTTAGAAGTAAGGAAGTTAGAAGTACGGAAGTTAGAAGTAAGGAAGTTGGAAGTTAAAAGAAATGTTGAAGTAAGAAGTATGGAAGTCAGAAGTCAGAAGTATTGAAGTAAGATAGATTTGAACCTTGGAAGTTAAATGTAATGAAGTTAGAAGTAAGGAAATTAGAAGTAATGAAGTTGGAAGTAAGGAAGTTGGAAGTTAGAAGTAATGGAGTTAGAAGAGAATGTAGTTAGAAGTAATGAAGTAAGGAGTTAGAAGTAATGAAGTTAGAAGTTAGAAATGACGAAGTTATAAGTAATGAAGTTAGAAGTATGGAAGTCAGAAGAATTGAAGTAAGAAGTCCCTCCAGGGCTTCCATAGTTCTACCCTCTCGTGCTCGTATCAACTCTATTTCGTAGGGTCAAACATCATACTGTCATTTAAATAATGAACTTTATTATATTAACGTTTCATAAAGTCGTTAGGTTTCATAAACCATATACGAAGAAGGGATGCAATATTTATATTTCTTTTTAAAAAAAACCAAAGAGTGTATTAATTAACAATATGTCCCAATTACCAATGCAAAAATGAATCAAAGTTTAAACCCTTTCCCACATACAACAACTCTGCTGCAGACAACTTTTGAAACACCGAAAAAAAAAAACATCTCTCTAAATGAAAGGACACTTATTAAATAAAGTTTAAAACATTATGGCAAATAGATAAATTGCTCATTTTGATTAATTTATAAATTTTAAGAGTCATCTGCTGCAGATGCGATAGAATACGTCTGCAAGTGGGAAAGGGTTAATAGGTCACTGTCCACTGCAGTACAACTAGATATGCAGATGACTGAATTCAAAACAGTTGTAATTTCACCTTGGTACATGATCGAGTAATGCTTATCTGGTTTATGCCAACATAACAGTCTGTATTAACACGGCAACGGAAACACGAAAATATGTCCGTGTGAAAATGGACAATAGGCTTCTTAGACTAGTGTGATCCAAGTCACAGCGTGTGAATCTACACAATCTGATCAAGATCAACGCTGTTCACGATCACACAGAAGCTTGTTAGATTCTTCTGACGCCATGTGTACATTCTGATAAGATAGAGTAGTTGAACATGTTTATGTGAAACTACACTATTCAGAAAATGCCAACTTGTACATTTTCCCATGAACTGGCTAAAATGATAATCATAGAGACCCTCTGGAATAGGTCACATTTTACAAGTCATTCATGTGAGAAAGTGTCTTGTTTTTATTATAGGATACAGGTTGTAGATTGAATTCACACAGACAGCATCGATCCTATATCAGATATGTATAGTGTTCACACTTTAGTATCTGATAATTGGTCTGTCCTGTCTAATGTGGTATTACTTGACTTAATTCACATGGTATTGACCTTTGTGTAAGGCTATGTAGTATTATGACATATGAGCCGTCTCGCGAGAAAAACCAACATTGTGGACTCTGCGTAAAGTATCGACCCGGATCAGCCTAAGCATGCCGCCCAGGCTAACCCGGACAGACAATTTTCGCTTCCTGTGGATTTTCTGTTTCAGGAATCATTACTCTATGCCTCTATCCCCCTGAGACGGTATGTGTCGACCCGGATCAGTCTGCGCGGACTGCGCAGGCTGATCCGGGTCGATACATTACGCAGAGGCCATAATGTTGGTTTTCTCGCGGGACAGCTCATATAGGTCTATTACTCTGCATACGGTCAAAGATTGGGTGAATATGGTCAAGTTGTATAATACCACAAAACGTTTATTCAAATTACTACCGGTTGTAATAGAATACCAATGCTCGGAATCTTTATTCATTCTAATAGTCATGCAAATTATTAAGTTATTTTAAGTTTGAGAGTTAACCAGACTATTCGTAATGGATATATATACCTGAAATTATTATTATTTTTTTTTTTAATATTCTTCAGATTTCTATACTTAGTATACCTACGATCATTGTGTAAAATCGTGTCTTGGTCAATGCATGCACTCGGATGCTACTGTTTGAAAGCCCATTTTTGTTACATTTCGTCTGATTATATACATTACCAGTATATATGATTGCCATTATATGCACATTTTTTACAACGAAAGTTTGAACTCAAATTCTTGCAGGCGGTATAATAGAAGTTATAATATCTTGGTGTGGACTATTCATTACTTAATAATTCGTAGATAATGGACGGGAAAGTAGACAATGGAAGTAAGTAGATATATAACTGCACGTATTGCTCCCGTTCCCATTTGAAATAAATCTGTAGCGGACGACTTTGAAACTATCTTGGCAAAAATGGGATGAAATCTAAAAAATATTATTATGAGCAATTACTCAAACTGTCACAACGTTTTCAAAAGTCGTCAGCTGCAGATGCGTCAAAATGCCTATATATATTAGAAAGGGTTGATATTGATAAGACATGTTGTGGGCTCGATTCACCAACAGGATCAAACAAAGCATTTGGAAGACGATAGGGTTACCAAAACCCTATTTAGTCCCTTAGCTTAGCACTGATCATTGAAAAGGTTTGCATGTACGATCAGAGTGTATTATTAACGCAGTGTTAGCTGTAACCAAAACAGAAATACATTGCGAAAGTATAATACGAACGATTCGTTGACGGAAGCAGATCGTTGATATTACTGTAAGAAGTAACACACTTCTTCATGCATGTACGATCAGGGTATATTATTAACGCAGTGTTAGCTGTAACCAAAACAGAAATACATTGCGAAAGTATAATACGAACGATTCGTTGACGGAAGCAGATCGTTGATATTACTGTTAGAAGTAACACACTTCTTCATGTGTAACCATTGGGGTTGGTACGTAACAACGGAAACCTCAGTTGGTGTAAATAGTTTAATTCTTTTCAGATGTATGAAGAATGTGTTACATCTGTAAAAAGAAATAAATAAACATACTAAATACGTAAAATAATGATTAGACCAGATATGCTGTCTAACTTTCTTATGACCATCAATTGGTTTGAACTTACGGCTAAGACAAACCAACCGACAGCCATAAGACAAGTATATATAAATGAAACATGTTATGTATATATACAATTACATTAAACATACAGTTTATATAATAGGACAGTTATGCTGTCTAACTTGCTTATGGCAATCAATTGGTTTGAACTTACAGCTAAGACAAACCAACTGGCGGCCATAAGACAAGTATGTATGAATGAAACACGCTTTTCACATACAATTACATTAAACATACAGTTTATATAATAAGACCAGTTATGCTGTCTAACTCGCTTATGACAATCAATTGGTTTGAACTTACAGCTAAGACAAACCAACTGGCGGCCATAAGACAAGTATATATGAATGAAACATGATATTTATATACAATTACCTTAAACATACAGACACAGTAGTAATGTTTTAACATATAGAGTTGAAAGATAAAAACAAAGGATGACTCACCAATTTATCAAACTGAATGTAGTTTTCTTCCTTTCATTAACATACACTCTCTCGACTTCACGCCAATGTGCTGTGCTGTAAGTAGGACATGCAATAGTTTATTAATTTGAAATGAACATTCGAACATGCAATATTAAGGATTAATTGAAAATAACCTAAAACTGAAATGCTGCCATTCTGAAGTTTAACTCGCGAAAACCCATTTCCATTTCCATAAGTTCATTTAAGAGAGAGTAAAAATACAACCCATCCAATTACATCTTGTCTAAATGCATAAAAAAAAGTCTTACCATTCATCAAACTTCTCCAAGTTCTCAATTAACTTATTTTTCTAGAACAATTCAAAGATGTCCGTCTCTGACAAAATCGGAATGACAAGTGAAATCTGTTCACGGATTCTGTCACATGACCTGAATCACATGACCAATTCAAACAATGAACCCAATGAGCAACAATTAACTAAAACGACATTAAATGCCAGACAATGAAAATATGACCTGGTTACATACTCCCGCTCAATAAAAGAAATGACGTCCCGTCATTAAGCCTAGAAAAGAAAAAATCTGTCTACAGTCATATTGTGCTCACTGTCAACAGTCATGTAATAATAACTACTACATTATAGTATATACACTAAGATAGCTAAGTATATATGTACTGAATAAAAATAATCCGTCCAAGCATGTACTATTAACTACTACCTTGCTGAAAGCAACTAAATACCTTATTTAACTTATTTACATTTTGCTGAATATATACTGACTAAATACTCTCATTCTTCCTCCCCTTTTAACTAAAGGACTGTGACCTCTCAGGCCATAAACAAAACGAGACTGCAGTACACAATTTCATTTATTCAGAAAGTGTTAGATAAAAGAAATCATATAATCGTTTATAATACAGTAAAAACAATTTTAAAATGGTACATTCAAAACAGCTCCTATCAACTTGTGTGCTGTATGACTGTCAATTTCGTTCAACACTCCAGACCTTACTAATGCATCTAGCGCTTGAATTTTGCTGTCTATCGGTCGGTTAACCATGTTGTACATGACAAAATCCTCGTACCGATCCGGGGGTTTTCTTTCCCTATGTGAACGTCTGGGTGCTGGAACTGGGGTGTTAACTTCCTTCGATATTTGTACCGCTGACTTAGGATCTGTGTTACCATCCAGTTCTTCTACAGCATCGTCTTCGCTATGATCTATAGTCGCTATATCTTGTGTGTCTACTGTTTCACTTTCGTGTCGATGGTCTTCCTGTAAAGGTAAAAGATTTTCGTTAACATGAACATTATCCATATTTTCACTTACCTCTACTATACTATTGGTATCTTCAAACTCCTGATCTTCCACATCTTCAACTATTATCTCTTCCGTACCGATGTTTTCAACAATATCTAGATGATTTTCATGACTCGTCTCAGTACAGCTATTATGGGCGTCCCCATGTACGTATGTTGTTCTAACATAGTCGTATCCCTCACTGTCAGAGTCTGTTCCTTCATCTCTAATTTCACTAGTGACGTCACTCATCTTGTCTTCATTCTTGGATGCATCCCTTCTTTCTTCCGAACTATCGGTCTCTGTTTCAGATTCTTTACCTTCATCTGCCATACTATCTAGATACTTTACCAAAAGTAAATGGTTCCGATGCAAGGTTCTTTCTCGGTCTGTTTCTTCAGATTTTACTTTGAAGACGGGAATATCAGGTCTAGGTTGGTCTATAATAGTGTATATATCAGGTTCAAACTTGTCTTTAATTTTATGCTTTCCTTCAAAGGCTAATTTCTTCACTAACACTCTATCTCCGACTGATAATCTCACAGCTTTAGCCTTTCTATCAAAATATTTCTTCTGTTTGACTTTTGCCTTCTCTGTGTAATGTGAAACCACTTTGTGTGCTTGTTCCATCCTTAATTGTAGGTCTTCAAGATATTCGGATGTAGTTCCAAAAGCATCTTCACTTCTTGCTTGCGCAAATAAGAAATCAACTGGTAGCCTGGGTTTGCGACCAAAGATCAGTTCGAATGGAGAAATCCTCGTGGTTTCATGGGGTATACAGTTATAGTAGTAAACCAATGGATTAATGTATTTCTTCCAGTCTTTCTTTTGGTCTTCTTCAAGTGTACCTAACATACCAAGCAAAGTTCGATTGAATCGTTCTGGACCTGCGTTTCCTTGCGGATGGTAAGGCGTAGTGTGGCTCTTTTTTATTCCCATCAATAGGCAAAGCTCACGAATGGTCTGGCTTTCAAAGTTTGCTCCCTGATCTGAGTGGAGTCGGGTTGGAATTCCGAAGTGTATAATGAACTCGTTGAGTAGGGCTTCTGCTGTTGTTCGAGCTGTCTGGTTCTTTGTCGGAATAGCCTTGGCATATTTTGTATAGTGATCTGTTATTACCAAAATATTTCCAATATTTCCTTTTGATGGTTCCAAGGAGAGAAAGTCTATGCACACTAGTTCCAATGGGTATGAGCTGTGGACATTTACCAGAGGTTCTTTTCCCACAGTTGCTCTTCTTCGTATACATCTCTCACAAGTTTCCACCCATTTAGATACATCTGATCCAACTCCAGGCCAGTAAAATCTCTCACGTAATAAACGTATCGTTCTTTCCTGTCCCGGGTGTCCTATGTCATTATGGAGACTTTTCAAGATTTCAGTCCTATAACATTGTGGAACTACTAGTTGCTCTAATATTCTGTCGTTTTCTGCAATTTTTCGGAATAAAATACCCCTTTTGATGTAGAAATTCTTGTATTGCTTTCGCATTGCTAAATCTTCTTTGGCCACCATTAATGTTGGTATTTTCTTATCTATCACAGCTATCCTCCATCTATCAATAAGTTGGTCTTGTCGTTGGGCTGTTCTTATTTCTCTCATTTCTCTCTGAGCTATTGCTTGACCGGGTTCTTCAATGATATCCACCAAATTAAGGCTTGTAGTTGGTAGCGTTTCTATGTAAGCAGGTGTTACCACGTTGCATATTACTTTTACGGAGCTGTCGTCAACCTTTATTCTCTCCCTTCTATCAACATCTTCAAGTTTCTCATAGGGATATCGACTCATACCATCAGCATCTGCGTTCTTAAGACCAGAGCGATAATATATATCAAAATTGTACTGACCAAGTGCCGATGCCCATCTCTGACCACAGGCGTCCAATTTGGCACTTGACAGCACATAAGTCAAAGGATTATTGTCAGTCAGAACAGTAAAATGATTTATTGTTAAATAATCACTGAACTTTTCGGTGACGGCCCATTTCAGCGCTAAAAACTCAAGTCTGAAGGCACTATATCTTTGCTCTGCTTTGTTCAGTGCCCGACTGGCATAGGCAATAACACGTTTTTTTCCTTCTTGTAACTGGTAAAGTACTGCTCCCAAAGCTTTGGTTGAGGCATCTGTATGGAGCTCAAATGGAATTGAAAAGTCTGGGTAAGCAAGTATCGGTGGTGAGGACAGTAAGGCCTTTAAACGGTCAAAAACATTTTGTTCCGTCTCAGTCCATTTCCAAATTGTTGTGGCAGTTTTCTGTCCTTTTTTCTTTGATGTTGGTGGTAGCATCTCCGACAGAGGTCTCGCTACTTTGCTGAAATCTTTGATGAACTTCCGGTAGTATCCGGCAAAAGCAAGGAAAGATCGTAGCTCATCGGCATTGTCGGGTACTGGCCAATTCTTTACTTTTTCTATCTTGGCAGGGTCTGTTTCCAATCCATTACCACTAACAACATGGCCTAGAAAATTTACATATGACTTAAAAAAACAACATTTCTCTGAAGCCAACTTTAAGTTTGCTTCTTGCAGTCTAGTTAGGACCAAGTCCAATCGTTCCAGGTGTTGTTCAAAAGTTTCACTGAAAATAATGACATCATCCAAATATATAAGGCATATTTTCGTGTTGTAGTCCCCTAAAATTTCTTGCATGATCCTTTGATATGTTGCCGGGCTGTTGGTCAATCCGAAGGGCATTTTATTATACTCATAAAATCCAATTGATCCAACTGTAAATGCCGTTCTTTCTTTATGTATTTCTTCCACTTCTATCTGGTGGTAACCCGACTTCATATCCATGGTGGTAAAATATTTGGCTCCATGAAGACAATCAAAAATCTCTTCCATTCGGGGGAGAGCAAATGAATCCTTGAAAGTTATGCTGTTCAACTGTCTGTAGTCCACACAAAGCCGAAGTTTACCGTTCTTTTTCCTGACTAGAACAACATTTGAAGTGTATGGAGATCTAGATGGTCTAATTACTCCTGCGGCTAAAAGCTGTTCGATATGCTGCCTGACTTCCTCAATCATGCCTGGTGGAATGCGGCGGTGTCTTTGTTTAAAAGGAATATTTGTGGTAAGATCAATCCGGTGTTTTATTCGATTACAAATGCCTATATCGGTGTCACTGAGTGAAAATATATCCTTATGACTCTTTAAAAGCTCGAGAAGTTGATCCTTCTGTTCTGGGTCTAAGATATCTTGTACGGTCAGGGTATATTATTAACGCAGTGTTAGCTGTAACTAAAACAGAAATACATTGCGAAAGTATAATACGAACGATTCGTTGACGGAAGCAGATCGTTGATATTACTGTAAGAAGTAACACACTTCTTCATGCATGTACGATCAGGGTATATTATTAACGCAGTGTTAGCTGTAACCAAAACAGAAATACATTGCGAAAGTATAATACGAACGATTCGTTGACGGAAGCAGATCGTTGATATTACTGTAAGAAGTAACACACTTCTTCATGCATGTACGATCAGGGTGTTTTATTAACGCAGTGTTAGCTGTAACCAAAACAGAAGTACATTGCGAATGTATAACACGAACGATTCGTTGACGGAAGCAGATCGTTGATATTACTGTAAGAAGTAACACACTTCTTTATGCATGTACGATCAGGGTGTTTTATTAACGCAGTGTTAGCTGTAACCAAAACAGAAGTACATTGCGAATGTATAACACGAACGATTCGTTGACGGAAGCAGATCGTTGATATTACTGTAAGAAGTAACACACTTCTTCATGCATGTACGATCAGGGTGTTTTATTAACGCAGTGTTAGCTGTAACCAAAGCAGAAGTACATTGCGAATGTATAACACGAACGTTTCGTTAACGGAAGCAGATCGTTGAGAATACTATTAGAACAAATAAAGTTCTCAATGTTTCGAACCTTTCTAACCGACAAAATAGGTCTGCCTTAAAACAGAATGACATTAAAGGAGTGTGGGAAAATGTCGAATCGCTTACGAAGTCTAATGGTAAACTTTAAAAATGATAAGTCATAATCATGCTAAAGGATATAGGACATTTTGTAAAACTTGTAAACTGTGATAAGCATGTATATTAAATTATTAATGATGTTTAGAATACCAAATGGGGATTACTCCTTCGAACACTATTGTTGACTAATTTATTAGCTGGACACATTTCATAAATATGTAAATAAGCAAAGTTGATGATACTAATTGAAGAAAATCAACAGAATATTCGTCTGTATTCTGATCTGACAGAATGGAGGCACCTTGCCTTTTAACTTACCTTTTAGGTTAAAACTTTATATTTTGCTGAAGTTACTGGTGCACGGTTCTGATTGCCTTGATAGGAGGGCGTTCACCCATAGGCAGGAGACCATGGTGCACTCAAAACTCGGGTGATATCTTGGACATTAGATTGATAATATATAGTGACTTCCTTCCTAGGCGCTAACGTTGTTGTAATAGCACCACAACGGGATAACATTTACTAATATAATTCAGCCAAACATATCAGACGTTTTTAGAACAAGTGCTTTGTGGATATAAAAGGCCAAAACTAAATATCCAATTTATCAACATGACACGATAGGGTTTTCGCAGGTTTTGCGGCAAGTTCGTTTAATATTTACGAAAGGGATTAAATGGATTTAGCGAAACTTCGTTTAACGTCCAACATCCGATAAGGGGGTTTGTCTGTTTTTTTACTGATCTTCGTTTTCATTCAACATACCATAAGGTTGGTTGTCTGTTTGTTAACTAAGCTTTGTTTTCATTCAACATGCCATAAGGGGGGTTGCCTGGTTATTAACTGATATTCGTTTTCATTCAACGTTGCCTGTTTTTTAACTACACTACGTTTTCATTCAACATACCACGAGGGAGGGGGGGGGGGGGGGTGGGTGTGTCCGGTTGTTAACGTTAACTTAACTTCGTTTTCATTCAACATACCACGAGGGGGATTGTCTGGTTGTTAACTAAACTTCGTTTTCATTCAACATACCACAAGAGGGATTGCCTGGTTGTTAACTAAACTTCGTTTTCATTCAACATATCACGAGGGGGATTATCTGGTTGTTAACTAAACTTCGTTTTCATTCAACATGCCACGAGGAGGGGGGGGGGGGCTGTTTGTTAACTACACTTCGTTTTCATTCAACATACCAAAAGGGGGATGCCTGGTTGTTAACTACACTTCGTTTTCATTCAACATACCACGAGGGGGTGCCTAGTTGTTAACTACACTTCGTTTTCATTCAACATATCACGAAGGGGTTGTCTGTATGTTAACTACACTTTGTTTTCATTTAACATACCACAAGGGGGGTGCCTGTTTGTTAACTACACTTTGTTTTCATTCAACATACCACGAGGGGATTGCCTGGTTGTTAACTACACTTCGTTTTCATACAACATACCACGAGGGGGATTGTCTGGTTGTTAACTAAACTTCGTTTTAATTCAACATACCACGAGGGGGATTGTCTGGTTGTTAACTAAACTTCGTTTTCATTCAACATGCCACGAGGGGGATTGCCTGGTTGTTAACTAAACTTTGTTTTCATTCAACATACCACGAGGGGGATTGTCTGGTTGTTAACTACACTTCGTTTTCATTCAACATACCACGAGGGGGTGCCTAGTTGTTAACTACACTTCGTTTTCATTCAACATATCACGAGGGGGTTGTCTGTTTATTAACTACACTTTGTTTTCATTCAACATACCACAAGGGGGGTGCTTGTTTGTTAAATACACTTTGTTTTCATTCAACATACCACGAGGGGATTGCCTGGTTGTTAACTACACTTCGTTTTCATTCAACATACCACGAGGGGGTGCCTAGTTGTTAACTACACTTAGTTTTCATTCAACATACCACGAGGGGATTGCCTTGTTGTTAACTACACTTCGGTTTCATTCAACGTACCACAAGGGGGGTTGTCTGTTTGTTAACTACACTTCGTTTTCATTCAACATACCACGAGGGGGTGCCTAGTTGTTAACTACACTTCGTTTTCATTCAACATACCACGAGGGGGATGCCTGGTTGTTAACTACACTTCGTTTTCATTCAACATACCACGAGGGGGATTGTCTGGTTGTTAACTAAACTTCGTTTTCATTCAACATACCACAAGGGGGGGGGGTGCCTGGTTGTTAACTACACTTCGTTTTCATTCAACATACCACGAGGGGATTGCCTGGTTGTTAACTACACTTCGCTTTCATTCAACATACCACGAGGGGGGTGGGGTGCCTGTTTGTTAACTACACTTTGTTTTCATTCAACATACCACAAGGGGGGTTGCCTGGTTGTTAACTACATTTCGTTTTCATTCAACATATCACGAGGGGGTTGTCTGTTTATTAAATACACTTTGTTTTCATTCAACATACCACAAGGGGGGGTGCATGTTTGTTAAATACACTTTGTTTTCATTCAACATACCACGAGGGGATTGCCTGGTTGTTAACTACACTTCGTTTTCATTCAACATACCACGAGGGGATTGCCTTGTTGTTAACTACACTTCGTTTTCATTCAACATACCACAAGGGGGGTTGTCTGTTTGTTAACTACACTTCGTTTTCATTCAACATACCACGAGGGGGTGCCTAGTTGTTAACTACACTTCGTTTTCATTCAACATACCACGAGGGGGTGCCTAGTTGTTAACTACACTTCGTTTTCATTCAACATATCACGAGGGGGTTGTCTGTTTATTAACTACACTTTGTTTTCATTCAACATACCACAAGGGGGGTGCTTGTTTGTTAAATACACTTTGTTTTCATTCAACATACCACGAGGGGATTGCCTGGTTGTTAACTACACTTCGTTTTCATTCAACATACCACGAGGGGGTGCCTAGTTGTTAACTACACTTCGTTTTCATTCAACATACCACGAGGGGATTGCCTTGTTGTTAACTACACTTCGTTTTCATTCAACGTACCACAAGGGGGTTGTCTGTTTGTTAACTACACTTCGTTTTCATTCAACATACCACGAGGGGGTGCCTAGTTGTTAACTACACTTCGTTTTCATTCAACATACCACGAGGGGGATGCCTGGTTGTTAACTACACTTCGTTTTCATTCAACATACCACGAGGGGGATTGTCTGGTTGTTAACTAAACTTCGTTTTCATTCAACATACCACAAGGGGGGGGGGGGGGGTGCCTGGTTGTTAACTACACTTCGTTTTCATTCAACATACCACGAGGGGATTGCCTGGTTGTTAACTACACTTCGCTTTCATTCAACATACCACGAGGGGGGTGGGGTGCCTGTTTGTTAACTACACTTTGTTTTCATTCAACATACCACAAGGGGGGTTGCCTGGTTGTTAACTACACTTCGTTTTCATTCAACATATCACGAGGGGGTTGTCTGTTTATTAAATACACTTTGTTTTCATTCAACATACCACAAGGGGGGGGTGCATGTTTGTTAAATACACTTTGTTTTCATTCAACATACCACGAGGGGATTGCCTGGTTGTTAACTACACTTCGTTTTCATTCAACATACCACGAGGGGATTGCCTTGTTGTTAACTACACTTCGTTTTCATTCAACATACCACAAGGGGGGTTGTCTGTTTGTTAACTACACTTCGTTTTCATTCAACATACCACGAGGGGGTGCCTAGTTGTTAACTACACTTCGTTTTCATTCAACATACCACGAGGGGGATGCCTGGTTGTTAACTACACTTCGTTTTCATTCAACATACCACGAGGTGGATTGTCTGGTTGTTACCTAAACTTCTTTTTCATTCAACATACCACAAGGGGGGGGGGGGGGGTGCCTGGTTGTTAACTACACTTCGTTTTCATTCAACATACCACGAGGGGATTGCCTGGTTGTTAACTACACTTCGCTTTCATTCAACATACCACGAGGGGGTGGGGGTGCCTGTTTGTTAACTACACTTCGTTTTCATTCAACATACCACGAGGGGGGGGGGGGTGCCTGATTGTTAACTAAACTTCGCTTTCATTCAACATGCCACGAGGGGATTGCCTGGTTGTTAACTTCACTTCGTTTTCATTCAACATGCCACGAGGGGATTGCCTGGTTGTTAACTACACTTCGTTTTCATTCAACATACCACGAGGGGATTGCCTGGTTGTTAACTACACTTCGTTTTCATTCAACATACCACGAGGGGGGTGCCTTGTTGTTAACTAAATTTCGTTTTCATTCAACATACCACGAGGGGATTGCCTGGTTGTTAACTACACTTCATTTTCATTCAACATACCACAAGGGAGGTTGCCTGGTTGTTAACTAAACTTCGTTTTCATTCAACATGCCACGAGGGGATTGCCTGGTTGTTAACTACACTTCGTTTTCATTCAACATATCACGAAGGGGGGGGGGGGGGGTGCCTGTTTCTTCGGTTTTACGTCCAATAGGACTCAAGGGGTGTTGTCTCCTACAGAGGAATGAAACGGTGTTCGCACCAAGTAAACGGGTTTAATAGATTACACAATGACACATTATTTCTCAGAGCCCAAATTCTTTTCTAAATTTAATTAAGGTCGCGATAAATCGCAGTCAGACTGAGTAATTTTCGACCTGGAACAGTTGTGCAAATTCATTCCCTAAGACGTAGTGTGAAGACGGGGACAAAATTCCATTAGACTTTCTGTCTAGAATTCGGTTTATATTTATTGGAATATTTCCTGGTGTGTATTAGCTTTTACATTAACCTTTCCCCACATTAAAACGCTTTCTGACGCCTCTGAAGCAGGCGACTTTTAAAAACATTGTGACAAAAGGAGAAATTGCTCAAAATGAGCAATTCTTCAATTTGCCACAATGTTTTTTCATCAATAATTTTTTTATTTTTTATTTTTATAAAGTGTTTCCATATATAAGACAAGATGTTTTCAAAGTTGTCTGCTTCAGATTTGTTGTATCAGCTAAATAGTAAACAGATATCTGTATATTGGGAATATTCATGGAAACAGAAATAACGGACTTGAAACCTATTTTATGAGCATGCCAGAATGTTGATTACTTCCATTTGCAGCATGTTCAATCGGCCTATGTGTCACATTAACAATATACTAACCAGAAACCACGCTCGGACAGCAACCTTTTCAAACATAAAGATACTTTTTGACGCGTCTGCAGCAGACTACCTTTGAAAACAGTGTGACAAAAGGAGGAATTGCTCAAAAACCGAGCAGTTTCTCGTTTTTCCAAAATATTTTCAATTCTTACAAAAATACTTACCTATATTTATAGAGATATTTCGTGTTTTTGCCTCCATAATGTAAAATTCGTCAAATTTATTGTATCTGGATGGGTTAAACTAACATTAGCTAACATCATATACGTGTCTAGTCTATGTCGACACAATTGGCTTGCTAATAATTAGTTTGTAAATATCTTTAGTTACGGTATACGGAGAACAGCATAAGGGTAATACACTGGTCTGTTTCGACAATATCTCTTCTTATGACTCTATCAATCCATATGTTGTGGGTACTGAAGAGAAATCCTCTCACTGACCACAACAAAGGGTTTGAGTGTCAAATAAGGATTTTAGAACATAACAATGTCGCCTTTGGACTCATAGATCTCAGCATTCAAGCGGGATATTTATTATAAATCACACTGTCCTGTTATGAAATGGTCCGGTTTCGCCCTTGTATATCTCGATACGTTAATAAATTGAAATGTTAAACTCTTTGAGCGCCGAATTGTTTAAAGTAGACTCTTCCATGTTCAAAATCGGGTGCATCCATTTCTCAATTTATGAAAGTTTTGGACTATTTTGGTAACTAAAAGGCAAACAATGCTGATTTCAGGTGAGACAGCTCGTTATGAGCTGACTCACCTGAATCTGCATTGTTTAAAAAACCTCAATATTTCCTGTGGCGCTGAAAGAGTTAAATGATCTGACACAACGTATGGGAACATTTCTTGGGTACTTTGCGAAGTTCGAAGGCTGCGATCAGTCTGTTTCCCAGTGCAATCTGAGTGCGGGATAAATGTTAGTACTTCACTACACTTGATAAAGCTGCACCAAAAGTTCGATAGGAAAATGTGTAAATAACGATCTGTTTGCGCATTGGTGATACCTTATCTTGATATATACTAATCATCTGTAGTTTCTTTACAACTTTTATTGGTAGCTTGACGATCAAGATAACATTGCACAGATGTGCCGCGTGATCTGGCTATATAATGGACGCAAAATCCTTGCGTTTGTCTTTGAAAGACATAACCCATATATGTTTATTTATTTCAGGTGAGTTAATGTCGAAGATGACTGGCGGCAGCAGGCCGCCCGAGAGTGGGGCCGATGTGCTCCTCCCACCGGCAACACCGACGGACGCCACACCTAAAGATGTAGGCTTTGTCATGGACGAGACCAACGAGCCGAAGGAATATAAACGCCGTTGGTTCATCCTGTTCTTGTTTGTAGCTTGCTCGTTCAGTAACGCGTACCAATGGATACACCTGAACATCATAGCGAACGTTATCATTAAATACTACAATGAAAGTCTTCCAGCGGACACATTCCAACAAGAGACGGCCGTTGATTGGTTGTCCATGATCTTTATGTTAGCCTACATACCGCTCATATTCCCAGCCACTTGGCTACTGGATAAGAAAGGACTTCGCGTGTGTGTGTTATGCGGGGCATTCCTGAACGCTCTTGGCGCGTTGGTCAAATGCGGGACCACCTCCCCGGACCGATTCGCCGTGCTAATGTTTGCTCAGACGATTTGTGCCATAGCTCAGATTTTTATTCTTGGAATCCCGGCTCGGCTGGCTGCCGTTTGGTTTGGACCAAATCAAGTATCCACCGCAACATCGATGGGTGTATTTGGTAACCAGGTATACTGATTCTCTTACTTTTATTATAAAACCTGCCATATATTTCATTTATGGTGGTACTGTCTTTATATGCAGTGTATTCTAATTTGTGTGAGGTACAAAGACCAATACAGTACAGCATATAAAGAAAAAAGTACCATACATAATGAAATATCTACTGCATATAATAAAAGATCTACTGCATATAATAAAAGATCTACTGCATATAATAAAAGATCATCTACTGCATATAATAAAAGATCTACTGCATATAATAAAAGATCTACTGCATATAATAAATATCTACCGTATACCGCAAACAAGTCATCATAAGGCAGTAAAGGCGTTCCATACTATATAATGTTATTTGCACTGCATATAAATAAAAAAGCACCACACATAATGGACACAGTGACTACCACATATATTTAAGTTTGCACATATAATGTAAAAGGCCACACGTATAACGTTTTATCTACTACACACAATAACAAATCCACTGCATTGTCCACTGCATTGTCCACTGCGGTCATTGTACCGCACACAAATTCAAATGCACTGCATATAAAGACAGTACCACCACATATAAGAAGAGTTGCACTTCACATAACCAATAAAGTACAGCATATAAAGAAAAAAGTACCACACATAATGAAATTTCTACCACATATAATAAAATAACTACCACATATAGATAGGATAGTTCTAGACAAACCTCCAGATTTTCCGTCCCGTCAATTGTTGAAGACTTAAAATGGCTAACAATTTTCAAAAGGATAGACTACAATAAAGGAATTCTGCTCTTAAAATAACAAAAGGCACTGCCCCATCATATTTTGATGAATATTTCAAATGCAAAACGTATGAAAACTACTGTTTAAGGTCGCAATCAATCAATTTCTTCAGTTACCTTCATACAGAAATGAGTTATATAAAAGAAGCTTTAGAGAGAGAGAGAGAGAGAGAGAGAGAGAGAGAGAGAGTGAGAGAGAGAGAGAGAGAGAGAGAGAGAGAGAGAGAGAGAGAGAGAGATGAGAGAGAGAGAGAGAGAGAGAGAGAGAGAGAGAGAGAGAGAGAGAGAGAGAGAGAGAGAGAGAGAGAGAGAGAGAGAGAGAGAGAGAGAGAGAAAGAAAGAGACATAGATAGATGGAGAGATATATAGAAAGAAAGGGAGATAAAGGGATAGACAGTGTGAGAGAGAAGGAGAGGGAGAAGAGATCTTTTAAATAAAAGAGCTTACTATTTATGATGCTGACACTCAACTGTCCAGAGACAATATATACATATATTGTCCCTGATATGTTTAATTGTTTGTTTGTTTGTTTGTTTGTTTGATTCCTAATGAAATTATATTATGATTGTATTTGTAATTCTGATATCGTTTTAGAAGGCATCATGGGTGACTAGTGTTAACTCACTAAATGAATCACCTTCTTAAAATAAAGTATTATTATTATTATTATTATTAATATATCTATAGGTGCTACCTATTTACGAAAAAACGCAAGATAATTATAAACAAAAATTAAAGAGCATACTTTGGCCATAAAAAAGGATTTATAAGTAATTGACTAGACAATAATAATGTTAATGTCATGTTTCGTGCATTATCAAAAAATATTTGGAATTCGTATTGCTGTCGTCTATTATTACGAACAGAAAATAATAAAGTAAAGACTTTCAGAAAATCAAGGAATACATTTATAATGAACGAGGTTAAAACATGATGGCCAAGATGATCCTTAATCGATCACCTGTATTATGGTAAAGAAGCAAAAAGATCAGCTCTTTGCTGATGCCACCTGGCAACTGCCTTTTTCAACCAGTCAATATGACTGGAACAAATGATGTAAGGGGTCACATTTCTGCTAAACCCTTTCCCTATTAGAGACGGTTTCTGAGGCCTTTGCAACAGACGATTTAGGGAAAGATTGTCGCTAAAAGAACAATTGCTCCTTATGAGAAAGTTATCCTTTTGCCACAATGTTTGATAAATAGCTCATGTATAGGAATTTGGGGTATTTCATGTTGATACCACTTTTTTGCGGGAAACGACGTCGCTCCATTGACGTTACGCCAAGATGAAGTGTTACGGAAATGACGTCACATCCTTCTTTGGCTACGATACAGTCAACATTTAGGTTCAGGCTTAGAAGTCTAATGCTGTCGGTTTTTTTGACGAACGGGAAAACATATTTCTTACAGAGTTCCATTTATTTTTACCTTTTCGTACAAATGTTAATTCCCCCAAGACACAGCACTTTAATAAATATCGATTTAAAAAAAATAAATATTAAAAAGACGACAATAATTTAAAAAATCCGTGTTTTTTTGTGTAATTGTATACATACCCAAAATATCGATTTAAAAAAAATTATTAAAAAGACGACAATAATTTTTTTTCAATCCGTGTTTCTCGGCTCATTTTATACATACCCAAAATGGCGACCCCCATGGAATTTTTCCAGTTTCATTTCAGAAAGCTTCATGGGTTATTGAAAAAAAAAAAAAAAAAAAAAATCTCACACCTGTTAACTATAAGCGAAAAAACCCATTCATGGTTATTTTTCGTATTATTATTATATAATGAACTATCTACTGCATATAAATAAACATGTCATAATAAGACGGTCATGGCGTTCCATATATGCATGTACTTTAAATCATATGGCGGAACTAACACCACTTCATTAAATTAAAGTTAACAACCAATGCCGATCTTAAAAAATACAGACACATTTCGTTTCTTCTGTTTCCAGTTTTTTACCCAAGTATATCCTGAAAAATATAAGGAACATTTTAAGTATAAATAGCGCAGAGCGAAGACAAATAAAAAGTGTATTCATACAATAAACTAGAAAGAGACCACAGAAACGCTATTCAAAGTCTGAAATAAAGACGTATTTGAATTCTTAAAAGCGAACAACAAGTGATGCGTATAAGGAAACGAAGCATGTAGTCTTTCACTCTCCTAACAAATGAGAATTGATATAAACAGTCCGTATGCTGCAGTTCCTATAACTTCGTTAATTAATCCTTCCCTAATATATGCGCTTTCTGACGCCTCTGCAGTAGACGGCTTTTTTAAAAAAAACGAGCAATTTCTCCTTTTGCCACAATGTTTTCCACTTTTAGTCATAGGTTATCCTTTCAATTAGCAATTGAGCAAATGTTTTTCAGCTTATAACTAAATCAAGTAACAAAATGTTCAAATCTTATTTTCAGTTGTATATCATTTGTTTGGCAACACTTCACTCTTTATATGACTAGAAGAAGTAAAGGTAAAAATGGTGTCATTAAGAAAGAAATACAGTTTTAAAAATATATGAATAAAAATTATATTTATAAAACAACACTAAATTTTTAAAGTTTTGTTTTCCAATGTCTCAAACTTCAGAATTATTTTAAAAATTGCATAAATAATGTTTAAGGTAACCAGACGTCTCTTGAAATAAAATAAAATTTAGTTAACTGGAAGTATTGCCTCAGTAAAAAATGGACAGACGGACGACGGACAGAGAGTGATCCGAAAATTCGACTACACGTCACATAAACACACCTCTTTATATATTTGAGCAAGGTTCCGTGAAAAAGCCATCTTGGCATGTTTATGACAAGTAATAAAGTATATAAAACCGCCGGATTCAAACTAACACAAATATACTAGAAACGGTCCGTCACTTATCAGAAAACAATGCAGGGTTGGGACTAATCTGCACTGATGTGCAGGTTGATCTAGATCAGTAAGAATCGAAACTTCCGGGATCGCCTTTAAAGCACATTTGCTGCCTACATTTTTAGCTCACCTATGCACGAAGTGCAAGGTGAGCTTTTGTGATCACTGAATGTCCGGCGTCCGTCGTCGTCGTCGTCGTCGTCTGTCCGTCCGTCCGTTTGTTAACAATTTCCTACAAATGACTTCTTCTACTAAACCAATGGACAGATTTCAAAATTACTTCACAAGAATGGTCCTTAGGTGGTCCCCTTTCAAAGTTGTTCAAAGAATTTAATTCCAAGTAGAACTTTGGCTGTTGCGGCATCAGAAAAGGGGAAAATTGCCAAATCTTAAAAAATCTTCTCGTCCAAATGTGCTGGCCCGATTTGAAAATTATTTTTCACAAATGTTCCTTAGGGCACCCTCTACCAAGACTGTTCAAATATTTCCGATCCGTTGAAAAACATTGCCGCAAGGGGGCGGGGCTTGTTTTCCTTATATGTGCATTGTTAAAACTTTAAAAAATCTTCTTGTTAAAAAAAACTGGCCAGATTTCAAAATAATTTCACAGAAATGGTCCTTAGGTGGTCCCTTTTCAAAGTTGTTCAAAGAATTTCATTCCAAGTAGAACTTTGGTTGCTGCAGCATCAGAAAAGGGGAAAATTGCCAAATCATAAAAAATCTTCTTGTTCATAAGTGTTGGCCCGATTTAAAAATTATTTTGTACAAATGTTCCTTGGGGCAACCCCTACCAAGCTTGTTCAAATATTTCCGATCCGTTAACAAACATGGCCGCAAGGTGGTGGGGCTTGTTTTCCTTATATGTGCATTGTTAAAACTTTAAAAATCTTCTTGTCCAAAAGTACTAGCCAGATTTCAAAATAACTTCACAGAAATGGTCCTAAGGTAGTCTCCTTTCAATGTTGTTCAAAGAATTTGATTCCAAGTAGAACTTTGGTTGCTGCGGCATTAGAAAAGGGGAAAATTGCCAAATCTTAAAAAAACTTTTCTTGTCCAAAAGTGCTGGCTCGATTTAAAAATTATTTTGCACAAAATTTATGTTCCTAAGGGCACCCTCTATGAAAATTGTTTAATTATTTCCGATCCGTTGAAAAACATGGCCGCAACGGGGCGGGGCTTGTTTTCCTTATATGTACATTGCTAAAACTTTAAAAATCTTCTTGGCCAAAAGTACTAGCCAGATTTCAAAATAACTTCACAGAAATGGTCCTAAGGTAGTCTCCTTTCAATGTTGTTCAAAGAATTTAATTCCAAGTAGAACTTTGGTTGCTGCGGCATCAGAAAAGGGGAAAATTGCCAAATCTTAAAAAATCTTCTTGTCCAAAAGTGCTGGCTCAATTTGAAAATTATAAAATCTACATGCTTCATATTATGAATCCTATAGATCAGGTGAGCGATCCAGGGCCATCATGGCCCTCTTGTATAATAGAACCGTTGTTTCAGGCATAAAGTAAGTACATTAAGTAAGTAAGAAAGTAACATTGTATTAAAGTGACATGTGTTCATATTTTCAAATACAAACATCAAACAATATAAACATTCGGACGCGCACGGCCTTTTTAGGTCACTTTTATTTATCATATTTATCAATATTTGGTTAAAAAGAGATAAAGAGAGAAAAAAGAAAAGAAAAGGAAAGAAAGAAAAAAAGAAAAATTTAAAAATTGAAAGGAATAACAAAGATTATAATTTACTTGCATAAATTTATTTACAACACCTTCTTTTCATTGATCCGACAAGTAATTTGGCAACTTGGTTATATATCTACAATATAGGTGTACGATACAAATCGTTTTCTTGATCATTATAAGTAAATGTTAATACTAAATGTAATATTAACCTTTTCGACAAAAGTTCAACCCTTATAAAGTAACATTCCGCTTCGTGAAGATTTCAAAACCATTTAGATAATGAACAGGTTTTATATTCTCAAATTGGAAGGAGATAGTGTTGTTTCAAATTATCTATCATAAACTGAAAGATGCAAACCCTACACATTAATAAGTTAGGTTACATATAGAAGTATACTACTAGAGTGTACACATGTAGATAATCTGAATAAAAAAAAAAAAAAACGGAAAAAACTGATACCTTCACACCGGTAAGCGCAAATAATCTTACAGTGTTGAATTCCTTAACCCTTTTCCCTCATACGACAAATCTGCAGCAGACGACTTTGAACATATTTTGTCAAAAAATAGAAAAATCTCTATAATTGAATGAATAACCTATAACCAAAAGTGGAAAACATTGTGGCAAAAGGAAAAATTGCTCGTTTTGAGCAATTTCTTCTTTTGTCACAATGTTTTCAAAAAGCCGTCTGCTGCAGAGGCGACAGCAAGCGTCTATATGAGGGAAAGGGGTTAAAGTAGACTCTTCAATGTTCAAAATCGCGAACCTTTCTGCATTTAATAACAGTTACTGAATAGTTTAATAGCTAAAATGCAAACAATGCAGATTTCAGGTGAGACAGCTTGCATAGAGCTGGTTCACCAAAGAGTTAATATATTTGTCTTTATCTAAATCTTGTTATCTGAAAAAAATCCCTCATGTTTTTGGAGCTAAGGAAATCTATGTTTCTTAACACTGTATCTGAAAGGTTTCTAAAGAAAATAAATTCTGGGATCACCAAAAATCAATGTGCACGGAATCATGGTGTATATCATTTATTAACATGAACAACATATAGACGAGAATAACTTGAATCAACGAAATTGTGTACATTAGTCGCCTCATGTAAGAATGAGCCTTCTAACGTTATCTGTAAGAAAAGTGGGGACTGATATAGGGTTAATTGCTCGTAGAATATCGACAGAGCATCCCACATACAACAAATCTGTAGCAGACGACTTTGAAAACATCTCATCAAAAATAAGAAAACTCTCTATTAATGACAGTTTAGTTATTAAATAGAGTTGAAAACATTGTTGCCAAAGGAGAAAATGCTCATCATGAGCAATTTCACATTGAGCCACAATGTTTTCAAAAGTCATCTGCTATTGCGTCCAAATAAGTCTGCGGTTGGGGATACAAATACAAATGTTTACGACGAGTCCTTTTTACTACGGTACTTTTATGTGATCGAAATACAAATGTACACAACAAGTCCTTTTGACTACGGTACTTTTATGTGATCCAAATACAAATGTACACAACGAGCCTTTTGACTACGGTACTTCTATGTGATCCAAATACAAATGTACACAACAAGTCCTTTTGACTACGGTACTTCTATGTGATCCAAATACATATGTACACAACAAGTCCTTTTGACTACGGTACTTTTATGTGATCCAAATACAAATGTACACAACAAGTCCTTTTGACTACGGTACTTTTATGTGATCCAAATACAAATGTACACAACAAATCCTTTTGACTACGATTGCTTTATGTGATCCAAATACAAATGTACACAACTGGTCCTTTTGATCAAATGGCTATAGTAGGCAAATTCCGGGAAATTCACCGATTTCTAGACTGGAATTATAAAGAACATTTGGTCACATGTACAGAATATTTGGCACACGTAATGACAAATTCATTACAATGAACCTTGGATCCGTTAATCGTATTGTGAATATTTAACAACGATATATCTCTGTCACATACAATGGTGAAACCGTTGCATGTATTAGAGGTGTCATCACATGTATACACACGAGTGTCACATATCAAGGGTGAAACTCCCACACATAATGTTGACTCCACCACGTGAAATGACGATTCTTATACATGTAATGCTGAAACCTTCACATGTATAAGAACTGCCGTCACATATATTAGAAATGTCATCACATGAAATGATTAGACCGCCACATATAATGACGAAGCCGTCACATACAATGTCGCTGCGACTGCATGTCAAGGTAAGGCGGCTGCGGCGTCCCATAGTCTAAATATAATCTGTTGGTGTTGTATGCCGTATTTCCCATGACGTGTGGTGAATGCTTTCATCGTTCACCTGTAGGTCACGTGATCTGACGCGTCATCTGGTAGTTCACATGTGAAGTACTGTCGATGTTATCTCACATTATCATTCGAAAGTACGCCCTTCAATGAGAGCTGTTCCTGATAGGGCAATCTCGTCCGCTGTAGACACTCTTTACCGATGATAACAGTTGGGAAGAAAACAACTAGTTTAGATATCACTTATGTTTGAATGTTTGTTTGAAAAGTGATTAACGCCGTTTTCAATAAAATTTCAGTTATATCACGGCGTGCCCTCGGGTAGTTTACCAGTTTTACCGGTATTATTTATGCTGGTACCGATTGCACCAGTCGTAACGATATCCCTGCAACCCTGATAACCAGGGAGGGGAGTTAAAGATCTAAAAAGTATTTGGTATAACCCAACCGGTAACCGAATCCTGGCCTCTTGCTCCCAATGTAGAGTATCTTGCCAATTTGTCTACTATATATCTTGCACGTCTGCCCACCTCCCCTAAGCGTCCCACTCCACATGCACACCGTCCACCTCCTTCGAAACAGCCTGCTCGATTAACCATACCATACCATGCGTTCTCTCTTACTTTATATGGGACTCTCTTGCAAGCAGAGTCACCTTGGAAATATTGTGACGTAAAGATGCCGTCCGTGGCATGTGCGTAGCATGAACGCAGAGTGATATTGTATATTGTATATTACGGTTTTTGCGTGATATTTCCTGCCTTGTCGTTTGTTTACTGCTTGCCAACATAGATCGCTGACCTCTAGAAAGGTTTCTAAGTGCGTCTGAGACAGACATTAGGGAAGCCATTCTTTAAACCTAATGGAGATTAACGATTGTATTCCCTACTTTTATTAGCCTTTATTGGTCATAATGTATCATTGTTCTTTTCCAAAAACTTTAAAAAGTGTAGTAATGGCCGCCCTCCTTGGCGCTCATGGTTGCGGGGTTAGCATTACGAATGACTTGCTGTTGTCAGGATAAATGGACCAGAAGTACTGGTACCTCACCCAGGAAACTCCGGGTAATTACTGAAACATTGTTGAAAGCGGCGTGAGCAACAAACATCAATCCAAATACAACATATTTGCAGGAGATTTACCTTGAAGACATCAACAGAACAAATCTATAAATGACAGATACGTTTTCGGATATATTTTAAAGCATTGTAGGAAGAGCAGATTTAGCTTATGATGAGCAATTACTTCATTTTTCCACAATGTTTTCAAATTTCACTTGCTATATATCCTTTATATTGAGTCTGAATGTTGTTAAGTCGACTGCTTTTGGGGATCTTTCTTGTGAAATATAATAGGTCCGTCCTTGTTTTTTTTTGTATTTTTTTACAAATACTCACATTACAATATTTATATGAAGTTAGATATATTTAAATTTGTCTCAGGAACTGCAACGTCACTGGCAAGTTGAATTGGAATAAATATGTAAATTTTAAAACTACAATATGGCACGGGTTTATGATTATGTACCCCATGTATGTATTTTTATATTTTTATACCTCAGTTAAAATTCTCTAAGTAAATTCCCCATTCCCGATCAGTCACTAATTTTTAATAGTGCCCGGGTAACAGTGACCGACAAAATAATATCACATGCGCAACTTTGATGCGCGAACGGTTCGGCAAAAATAAAGCCGCAAAATCCGCGTTTGAAACTTTAAATTTGTTTGACAAGGTGAAGGTCGTACATTATACAACCGACAAAATAATTGTTTGCAAACAAAAATGACTTCTGGTATTCGTTTGTTTTTTTCGGTATAATGAAATAAGTATCACATTCCTGTGAGGGCGCTATTAAAAAAATTGTAAACCTTCGAAAAATACTGTTGACCTC
>JASEVX010000005.1:76837375-76852375 GCA_031761405.1 Serripes groenlandicus
TCGTTATTGTAATTTGGGGAATTATTATTACACTATATGGACGTATAAAGGGGCTATTTATAGTAACACGTACGGAATTCCCCAAATTACCATTACGATCATTTTTATCATAGCGTATAGACAATATAGAGAGACTTTTTGAGTATTTTCGTTGCTGTAATATAAATTCGGACGCCTGTGATTTCAACCTCATTTTTCTTTTTACAAGTGTTCAAGGATGCTCCTCCTCGACCACCGAGTAAAGCTCAGATGTTGGCCGGTCAGAATTCAGATGAAAACTACATTAAATCACTGTTTAGACTTTTTAAGAACAGAGGATTTCTTATTCTTATGGTCACGTACGGTAAGTAATGTTCTGTTTGTGCTATAATTAATTAACTCTTTCACTGCCGAATTTAACGCAGTCTATTCTTCAATGTTCAGAATTGGACCACTCCATCTTTCGTCCAGATGGAAATTTGGTAAACTTTAATGTCTAATGCGGCGATCATATTGGGCCGAATGCCATTCCGTTTGTTTTCCGTATACGAAAGTGGTGTGATTTTTTAAACTGTCCGAATGTTGACGTGGAAATGTTTTATTTTTTTCCGAATGCTTTCCGTATGCTTTCCGAATGCTTTCAGAACACGGCGAATCGACCTAGAATGGGCCGAACTCTTACCGCATGCATTCTGAAAGCGTTCGGAAAGGGTTCGTCATGTTCTATGTCCATTCTGGGGTGTTCGGAAATCATACGGAACCCAGCACCTCCAAGCTTTCATTCCGAATGCACCAAGAACTAGACGCATGTTTCCCGAACGTTTTCCGTACATGCCGTATGCTCCTAGAATGCTTCCCGAATACTTCCCGAATACACATGGACGCCACATTCGGATGGTCGATGAATTTTTTTTTTAACATGTACAACATATTTGGAGCTACCGAATGCCGTTCCGAATGCAACGTACGGAGTGCTACTAGAACACACCGAATGCTTCCCGAATATGATCCGTTCGCTCCCCGAACAACCAAATTTCGATTCGGAAAGCAAATGGAATGGCATTCGGCCCAATGTTATCGCCCCTTAACTGGAAAACAATGCTTGTTACGAGCCGTTTCACCTAAATCTGCTTTGTTTGCAAAAGCCTTTAATTGCCTTAGGTAGCAAAAGAGTTTAGACATATTTATCATCAAGTTTTTGATTCTCAAGGCTCCAAAAAAACTTACTTTTGTTCAACAAACTTATTTATGCGTACGTCCTTTTACTTGTTTTGGCGCTAGTCTATTGCTCGGCATTGTATGTAAGGATTTCGAAAGAATTCAAATTAAAGTCAAATCTCTTATATTGATTGCAAGTTCTCACAATTTATTTTAAACACTGTCGATATCTAGCTACCGGACTTTCAACTCGCACCGAATGTGTGTTGGTCGGTTATTTTGATTCCGCGCTTCTGTCAATCGAACATGGGACCTTTAGACCACCACAACATAGGACCCAGTGTCTCCCGCTTGAAGTAGTTTGATATCATCTTTAACGTGTCATAAGTTTCTTATATTTTATTGTTTCTCTGGTCCACCTCGGTGCACGCGGTAGGGGTTTCGATCCCCGACCGGGTCATACCAAATACTTTAAACATGGTAGTAATAGCTGTCCTTCTTGGCACCCAGGGTTGTTTGGTTAGCTTCACGACTGACTGGCTGGTGTCAGGATAAATGGCCCAAAAGTACTGGTTACTAACCAGGAGACGCCGTAAACAAACTGTAAAAAATTGAAAGCGGAGTTAAACACAAATGTACGCAGATGCATTAAGACCCCAAATCGATAACGTGGTTCATTTATATATGAGCCGTTCTCCGAGAAAACCAATAGTATGGACTCTGCGTGATCAGCCTACACGCCTCCGCACAGGCTTATCCGGGCCTACATATTTCCGTCTCAGGGGGTATAAGTAAACAGAACATCCACAACAGGCGAAAAGTGTCCCTCCGGATTAGACTGCGCGGCACGCTTAGGCTGACTAGGGTCGATACTTTACGCAGACTCCTCAATGTTGGTTTTTCTCGTAGAACGGCTCATATTAATCTGACGAATTAAATAGAATAAGACTATCCGAGTCAATATATGATTTTCAGACATGGAAAAAACAAGTGTGAGAAATAGAAGAACGTCATAATGTTGTATATCTATGAAAAATGAGATAAAATGTCATATTTCAGGTATTAATACGGGTTGTTACTATGGTATTGGTACACTGTTAAATCCTATTATACTCTACTATTTCCCGGTAGGTACCAATATTCTTTGTTTCTGTTTAATCATTTCCAACATATACGAGTAGATGCTTCTGCAGTAGACACCTCTGCAGCAGACAATTTTTGAAAATAATGTGGAAAAAAGGAGAAATTGCTCATGGTGAGCAATTTACCCTTTTGTCACAATATTTTCAACTCTATTCAACACATATACTTTCATTTCTAGAGATTTTCCATAGTTTTGCTGAGATGATTTCAAAGTCGTCTGCTGCAATTTTGTTGTATGTGGGAAGACGGTGGAGAAAATTACCAAACCTCCATAGAATCAACTAATGAAACAACAATTAGATCTTGCCTTTTTTGTAATGAATCGCAATAACGAATGTAGCCTTTCTTTAAACAGGTTAGCATTATATACCTTAGGTCACCTGTTTACTTAATACCTATGTGTTTTATTTGTTTTATTGGGGTTTTACGCATTTGTTAACATAATTTTAGTAATTTCACGGCGACAGTTCGATTTTTCATGATTCCTGGTTAAACAAACCTGTACTACATGTGGCCTAGGAAATGTGCCTTACCTAAGGGCAATCCACAATAACCGTTGTGCAGCGACTGGGGGTCGAACCAGGGACGCCCCGATGCTTTCCTCTCGGTTTCCAAACTAAACTTAATACTTAACCCTTTCCCTCATACAACAATTTTGCAGCAGACGACTTTGAACATGTTTTCTCAAAATATAGAAAATCTCTTTAATTGAATGGATAACCACAAAAAGTGGAAAACATTGTGGCAAAAGGAGAAATTGCACGTTTTGTGCAATTTCATCTTTTGTCGCTATGTTTTCAAAAAGCCGTCTGCTGCAGAGGCGTCAGAAAGCGTCTACATGAGCGACAGGGTTAACGGTGTATAGATAGATACATCACCTTAGTCCAAAGACTTGTTACAATTTATAATGACAACAACATTAATAGCTTCAATGGCGTAGTTGTATATAGCGTCCAACTTTGATGCGGGAGGTCGCGGGTTAGATCTCCTGCCGGGTCTTACCAAATATTTTTAAAATAGTAATAATGGATGTCATGGGAGGGATAGGATAGATAGAAATTTACGTTATTGTCTGTGTTGTAATTCTAATGACATTGAGGACTGCTTTCATTTTATATGTGTATGCTCAACTTTTAACGATTTACGTAGCCAATATATTCCTAAACACTATTATAAAAAACCGTCAACGTTCAAATTTCTTGATTTGCTCAAATATAAAAACAAAGTAACAGTATGCAACGTAGCTAAATTTATAAAAGAAGCCTTAACACAAAGATCGTTAACATTGCCATAATTTGATTTCACACCGAACAATATTTGCCATTATTTTATTTTCTTCTCTTTAAAAGTAATGTGAATTGTTTGTCCTCTAAATCTTGTAGTAGATCTAAACTCTCTTTTTTTTCTTCTTTCGTTTTTTCTTTTTCTTTCTCTTTTTTTTTTTCTTTCTTCTTTTTGTATTTCTATTCCGTTCGTGTTCATGTTTTCATGTAATGTAATGTATATTTTGTACTTTGTATGTGATTGTATGACAATGTACTATGTATAAGTCAAAAGGAAATAAACACTGTTCTGTTCTGTTCTTCCGTCAATCTTTCGAGCTCGGGATTATGGGGTTACGACTGACTCAATGGTGTCCGGATAAATGGATCAGTTTTGCTGGTAAGGTCCCATAGAAACGCCGCGATCTTAACTGACAATTCGTTGAATGCAGCGTACATGTACAACACCATAAAAACAAACAAAAATACGTAGTGTTATTGTTAAACAAACAATCAGATAAAAATGAGAATGATGTAAATTCGCAATGTGACCAAATGGAATATCATTGTTTACTTTACTGTCACTTTTAGTATACTCTACGTTAAAACAGAAGTATGTAACATATCATGGCCGAATGAGCAACTTTTTGTCAATATGCCGTCTGTAAATAAGAACAAAATGCTATTTAAAAATGACAAGTATTTACGTGACGCGTTAAACTTCATAATGAAAGAATGCAAAATACCTTTACAGCATGATAAAATGCATGTTGACATTTCGCTATGATGTAATATGTGATCAAGCATTGTATTTTGCATCTTTTCAGAAATTATTTTATGCCAGTTGTGTTACTTTTATAAAATGTGTGTAAATGCTGAAATTGTATTCCTCTAATGTGGACGAAGATTGGCGTTCGATTACATTTTGACAAAGAAACAAAAACTGTTATGCAATAACAATTTGCCAACTAAAATTACCTTAATTTATTTGTCACCATAGAACAATAATTGCTTGTTTTTCATATTTCTCTATAATAACTTGATAACGTCAAGTGTTTTGTTTGTCCTCAATAACTTGTAATTAACACCCTGTTTTCTTTTTCTTTTACGTTCGTTTCATGTTTTCATGTGATGTATTGTAGATTCTGTATTTTGTATTTGATTGTATGAGTATGCACTTTGTACAACTCAAAAGAAATAAACGATGTTCTGTACTAATGTCACAAACAACAATGCTTCTTTTCCCATTGTTCAAGAATTTATTATTTTCCAGGGTCATGAAGAGACCGCCGGTCAAATCGGATCATCTTTAGTCCTATCTGGAGTGGCCGGTTCGATCGTGGCAGGTTTATGGCTCGACAGGACGAAAACGTTCAAGTATGTCTAGTTGTTCACATTCTTTACACTTTCCCACATAGAGCAATTCTGCAGCAGACGACTTTGAACAAACGTTGTCAAAATATGGAAAATCTCCATAATTGAATGGATAACCTATGACTTAAACTGGAAAACATTGTGGCAAAAGGAGAAATTGCACGTTTTGTGCAATTTTTCTTTTGTTACTATGTTTTCAAAAAGCCGTCTGCTGCAGAGGCGTCAGAAAGCGTCTATATGAGGAAAAGGGTTAATGATCGATTTCTCCTTTAGTCACACCATTTACAATCTGTTTAATAACCAACCTTTAATATATAACGGTTCACTTGTTTACTGTATGAGAAAGTATCGTACATTCAAATTAAGTAAAACCCTTTACTCATACGACAGTTCTGCAGCAGACGACTTCGAATATATTTACTCAAAAAATAGAAAATCTCTATAATTTAATGGATAACCTATGACTAAAAGTGGAAAAGATTGTGGAAAAAGGACTATGTGTCACTATGTTTTCAAAAAGCCGTCTGCTGCAGATGCGTCAGCAAGCGTCAATATGAGGGAAATGGTTAATCTATATGGAGGTTCACCAAATTTGAACTCTTTCACTGCCAATTTCACAAAGTCGACTCTTCCATGTTAAACATTGGACCGCTTTATTTTTTCGTCCAACATGAAATTTGGTAAAATTTAAGGGGGTAAGTGGCAAACAATGCAGATTTCAGGAGAGACAGCTCGTTACGAGCTGTCTCACAATAATCTGCATCGTTTGCATAAGCCTTTAATTGTCTTTGTCATCAAAAGAGTTGACCAGATGATAATTAGGTCAAATTACGCTAAATACATCCGCTGACTTGCTGATCTACAGTAATATAGTCCCTAAAAAAACCTTTGTTTGCGCAGAGATGAGTGTATACCATCACCAGAATGTATTGAATATATGACATTGAGTTTAAATGCATTGTGAATGTGTATAGGATGCACTGGAAATGATTGATTTGATCACTTTTAGTAGTTTGAAAGTGAAAGTAGAGAATGCTAAACACCGGTTTTGTCCGGGCCAGATTTGGTCCAAAATGACGGTTACCATTTTCGCCTGGTGAGTTCATTCTTGCATAATGCATGAACCCACATTTTCTTTGGATTGTTTTAAAGCTATGAGGTAACTCTTTTCAATGATATATGGTGTTGAACATGAGAAACGCTTAGAAAGTGTGACAATCGAGGACTGAAACTGGTCGATTTACATGGAAACAAAGAAGGACTTTTGTTGGTGTATTGTAAGTCGTGTATTGCAAAGTTGTAGTGGGTGGGGAAGGTTTCAGTGGCGTTCAATTTAAAAGAGTCCGTTAATCCACGGAGGAAGCTTTCATAATTGATTATTCACATCACACAAAACCTGATCTTCTGGTCTTCGCGCTAATCGACAGTGATCTTACCTGATCTCCGTCACTCTCTAACACTATCGACTCATTACATTACTGGGTGTAAATATACCCAGTAAGTCAAATTTTGTATATTTTTAATGACTTTCAATTGACTGTTTTTCAACATTTACTGCGAAATGGGTTTGAACTACTTATTACTTACTTTGTTGTGACTATTAGCAATTTTTGCAGAAGGATCAACATTTAAAATTTTGATCTCCATCTGGAGTTCTGCACCTTTAATATCTGACCGATTTATTTTCATTCCATTGCACAATTCCTTCCATAACCTAAGTTCTCCCTATAATTCACCAGGGTCTAAGACAGACGTATTGATCATTTTTGGAGCACAAACATTTACTTACTAACTTCTAGCCTGATTGGATTGTTCTTTCAGGCTGATAGACAGTTTTTTAACAGCCAATTTTATAGCGTGCTATACAAAAAAACGATAAATACGTTAATAATGGATTTCCCATCTAGGCGCTAAGGATTTTTGGGTTAGCCTTACGACTGACTCGCTTGTAAAACACCAAACAAATAAAGAAACAATTGTTGTTTGAAAAAATAACACATTTTCGTAAGGCGTAAGTGCGCTTGCAAATGCTGATGTTATCGTATACAGAGTAATCCTTTGGCACAAGCAAACACGTTTTTATGCATCTGCTGTAGATGGCTTTTGAAAACAAAGTGACACAAGAAAATATTGCTCGAAAGGAGCATTATCTCCATTTTCCCCATTTCTTTTCATTCCTATTTAATAATTTAAAATATCGAAATTATAAGAGAATTTCCATAATTTTGCTTCATCTATTGCAGAAAAGTAGACTATGGGAAAGGATTAAAATAATAAAAATGGGATAATGTAAAATGGGATAAACTGCCCTATAAACCAAACCTTTGAAAAACCATTTAGAACTCGAAAGTAGCTTCAAAATTGTCAAGCTCTTTTTTATGAAATATAAATAATTGTATTCTCCCTCAAACACTAGTTTGTGTTGTTAGACTGACCATGAAGTGATTCGTTTATTTGTATTGAAGTATTACAAGATGCACGTATATGTACATGTATACGTATTAAACTATGTCTATATATGAGCCGTTCTTCGAGAAAACCAAAACTGTAGACTCTGCGTTAAGTATCGACCCGGATCAGCCTAAGCATTCCGCTTAAAGCCAACCCGAACAGACGCTGTGGATTTTCTGTTTCATGAACCATTACACTATACCTCTATCCCCTGAGACGAAATGTGTCGGCCCGGATTAGCAGGCTGATCTGGATCGATACATTACACAAAGTCCATAAAGTTGGTTTTCTCTTGGAACGGCTCATTGAAGCGGAAGCGCGGTGTCAGTATTGAATACGATTCAATTTTGTACCATGGGGTTACGTAATCGAAGGAAGCAACCAACATTATCATTGTAAAGAAAAACTCTGTAATATGTTTGGAAAAAAACAAAACTTTATGAATCAATAAATTGTATTAACTGATTTAAGAAACAACAAGATGCAAAATACGTGTGTCTCTACCGTTATTACAAATCTCCATCCAGCTTCAGTTTCTATACATTGATTATCAAGGCCGAGAATACGCCACATGACTGGAGATTACGCAATGCTCCCAAGAGGTGTATAAGTTTCAATTGACGATAAATAACTGAAAACTTATCATGTTTCAAAAATAATTAATATTTTGCTTTTAAATATTATATTTCATACGTGTTCACTAATTTTGTTCATTGAAATTGATTTCTTATGGAAAACAATTAAAAGTTAGTATGTAGAACATTTCATTTTAAAACTTCATCTTATTAGTGCCTCTCGTAGGATCGCCAACTTAACTATCAACCAATAAAAAAAATCCTTTCCTTTATTTCTTCGACATTATTCATTAAATACAACATTTGATTGGTCTACAATCTAGATCATTTGTTTAACATATAGGTTAAAACTGAGTTTAAACAGCTATCGCCGAAAAAAATCGCTTTTCCCCAACTTCCTAGGCTACGCTTTTTTAATTGTTTGGTTTACGGCCTCAGCATTCATGGGATGTTTTGCCTATTTCTAAAATCTGTTTCTATTTCTAAATTTAAAACGTTCCTCCCCATACAGTTTGTTCATTCAGACCATTTTATTCTTGCTATATGTTGACTATACATGTGAACTTTTTCTTTTAATTTCATAAATGATTAATTGTGTTCATAAATATCTTTAAACTTATTTAAATTACTTCGGTTTTTTTGTGTTAATATACTTCCGTTTTTGTTATCATACGTCTGCTAAACTGGAAGGAGAATAGACTTTCCCCTCTCCTTCCAAAGCTTGTGCCATACTTAACTTATAACTAGAGGCATTACACCTTAATATATGTTAATACTTAAGCACCTATGTTTTATTTTATATCTAATTGATCTAGTCAGAGCAGATTTAAAACCGTTCATTGGTAACAATAAATTAAGAAACTTCAGCTTATTATAGTTGCAGTCAGTGTTAAGCAAACTGTAAACCAAATGGTTTCAGGACTAAACTTTTCGTTTCACGACTAAACTTCACATGCTGAATATCACATAGATGCTAGCATATAAAACGTCTAATCCCTACGTCAAAATTGACCCTTGCTGCTCTTGGTAACCTTTAATTATAGTATCCAGGTGAGCAATATAGGCATATCTTGGTCTTCTTGTTTAAAATAAAGGGACATTTGGCCTTCTTGTTCGAAATATTTACATCCTGTCTGTTTACACGTTATTTAATTATACTGAACCTGCATCTGCTTCCTTTAAATCATGCTTCAAAATAATGCGCGGCGTTTTTTATGCTTTGCATCAAAAATTCGTCTTGTATATGTTGTTTTAAATTGTCTACTAGTATTTCGATGCTGTAAATGTTATATTGTATGGACAATGATGTAGTACATACGGATTATCATTGTATTTCGTTATTACAGGGGTACGACAGTTGGTATATATTTCCTATCCATGGCCAGCATGGTTGTCCTTACCTTTACAATGGACGTCGGGCTGATCTGGATCGTGTTCATAACTGGGTCATCATTAGGGTAAGTGATATTGTTGAGAAATATTCTCATAATGTTCATTTAAGTACATTATCCTGTGATGAGCGGGTTCTGCCTCTTGGATGTTACCATACAAACGGCGTGAGTACTGGTTAAGTATTCAAGAAGACGACATCGAGCGCGTTTAAAAGAAGCTAAAAGCTTGTTTCTACGGCAGCTCTAAAGGGACACACACATTTTTATAAATTACATACAATTTTGTTTTTATCTCGTGCGCACGAGATAAAAACAAAATCGTATGTAATTCATAAAAATGTGTGTGTCCCTTTAGAGCTGCCGTACTTTACTTAATGTTACTTTAAATGTTTCCCTAAACTGTGACTATTGGAGCCAGTGTAAGAGGGAACTTTGAGTGTCAGATGGAGTAAATTAATCTAAATGACTCTTAAATCTGTCATATTATGACAATCGGTTGAAAAGGGTGTACACTTTTAATTTGAGAATAGTTTGACATTTGTGACAGGATTAAATTTATCTTATTAAAACAGCAATGAGATGTCGCGGAAATGAACTAGTAATCAACGCGCTGAAGGCGTAGATGGTATAGGGGCCTATGTAAGGTGAAAATATATGGCATGGTTTATATGGACACACATTGTTGAAACAATGTCTCATCGGCATGTAAACAAACCAAGCCAAAAATGTTTGAAACAAAACAAATTGCCTGCAGATAACCAATACCCAAATTGCAAAGTTTGAGGCTTTCCTGTATAACCAAAAATAAAATCCTGAATTACAAAATATTGACAAACCGAGCAGCGACCCTTAAGTATAATATTCCCTGTTCAGTTCACACCTACTATCAACACTGTATATTGGAATCATGCTGATTAATGTATATGACAGACAATCGAAAGCATGCTAGAGTTATGTTTTTTGTGCAATTCACATCTGCTTCCTGTTAACCAAGCTTCGGATACAAAATTCAAACAGTATGAAGACCAGCTTTAGATATAATTCAAATTATTTGAAACTATCCTAGTCAAATGGCTACCTTTTCCGGTAGACCCTTTTTAACCTATTGGGTTGAAAGACGAATCACGCTAGCCGAACTAACTGTTCTCAATCGGCGGGAAATATTGTTGGTCTAGTCAGGATTTGAACTATGACTGAGATTCTATGTATAATTGTGTGTATAAAAAGTAGTGGAATGGTGTTGAAAACTTACATTATGCTATATAATTCAGCACTACAGCTTTGAATACAGTCTCATCATTCCTCGTACAACTATTACACCTCATTCAACTTCGATCACCCTTGCTACACTCAGTTACGCTTCACCACTCACTCCACTTATTCTCAGTCACCTTCAGTCTCAGTCATCCACTTAGTCTCATACACAGTCACTCAGTTTCAACCACCCTCACCTCGACACAATCACTAAGTTTCAGCCACTATCACTAAGTTTCAGTCACCATCACTAAGTTTCTAACACCCTCACTAAGTCTCAGTCAACCTCACTCAGTATAAGCCATCGTCACTCAGTATAAGCCGCCTTCACTAAGTCTCAGTCAACATAACTCAGTATAATCGACATTTTAATCAATCTCGGCCACGCTCAATCAGTAAAAGCCACTCTCACGAAGTCGCAATCTCATTAAAACCAGAACTTAACTCGCACACTCGTATATATACATACATAGAAGTTGTTTGGTCTGATTTTAATGAGATTGACTAAGTCGCAGCCATTCTCACTCAGCCACCATCAGTAAGTCAGTCAGTCTCATGTCACTTAGTCTCAGCAATAATTACCCAGGCACCCTCACTCAGTCTCAGGCACCCTCACTCTCACTCAGCCACCATCATTCAGTTTCAGTCACCATCACTAAGTTTCAGACGACTTCACTCAGTTGAATCACATTCACTCAGTTTCAGTCACCGTCACTCAGTCTCATCTACCATCACGCAGTCTCAGCTACCATCACTAAGTCTCAGCCAACAGCACTCAGTATCAGCCACCATCACGTGCCACCCACCCTCACTAAGTTTAAGCGACTCTCACTCATACCGACCCTCACTCAGTCTCAGCCAGTCTGACTAAGTCTCAGCCACTCTCACTCAGTCATCATCACTAAATCTCAACAACCATCCCTAAGTCTCAGCCACCATGAATCAGTCATGGTCATTGTCAGACGGCTGCTCAACCAACTGAGCTACCGATCTTCATACAGATAATATATATATTTGTTCAAGCTAATTACCAGGTCAAAACTACGCAGCATTAATATTTTAAATATGTTTCATGTTATGATCGACACAAAGTGATGTCATCATAATTATATAAGTCTTCGTGTTGTGATTTTAAACATTTTAATTTATTACTAAATAACTATTAGTAAACAGGTTAATTCATCAATTTTCGCCTGCAACCTATTAATACGTAAATGCAGGTGCTCAAAACAACACCGTCATAGTAGCCTAATGGCTAAGAACCAAGCACTTCAAACCTCAAAGTTCACTTTTGATTGGTTTGATTCTTATGCTAGGCGTGCATTTTTGTCTATCAGTGTTTTTTATTAAATTTGATTTGTTTTCAGTATGCATACGACCATCTCTTTTTCTTGAGAGAGAGAGAGAGAGAGAGAGAGAGAGAGAGAGAGAGAGAGAGAGAGAGAGAGAGAGAGAGGGAGAGAGAGAGTGAGAGAGAGAGAGAGAGAGAGAGAGAGAGAGAGAGAGAGAGAGAGAGACACACACACACACACACACACACACACACACACACACACACACACACACACACACACACACACACACACACACACACACACACACACACACACACACACACACACATACTTGTATACCTGTGGTAGTGAGGACCTTGAAATATCACCACGTTCTGAGCAGCATATTTTGCGGAATATAGAAAGTGTCGAACAACCTGTTTTAACGTCAGTTTTATGTTATACTACTCAGATTTCTCTTACACTGTATAGAGATGCTTCAAAAACAAAATGGAGACGTGCCCATAATATCTACCTTTTTGAGGTCCACAAAACGAGGATCTTCATTTGCATATTTTATACAGACCTGATTTTATGCATCTTAATGAGGAGGTTGTTTTGTGTATCATTAAGAAGACTTTAGTCCTAGAATTGCAAATATTTCTATGTTGGAGAAACTATTCTACTTAAGCACAAATCAAGGTCACGTGACGAATACAAATGTGTCTAGTGTGTGTATGAGTACCTGTAGTAGCCTTCAAATTGAGGACCTTCGGATTTTTACAGGAACCGACTTTAATCCTTAAAACGAATGGAAATAAGAAAAACATTTCGAGGACTCGGATGTAAGTCCTCACACTGGAGGTAGATCCTCTATTTGTTGGTGTGCAGTCAAGTCGAAGTCCTCAAATTGTTGTATATACAACAAACACACATACACACACACACACACACACACACACACACACACACACACAGCCAGGAATGTAGACACACATACAGACAGACATACACCAAGAAAAAAGACAGTAGACAGACAGACAGCCAGCAGGACGGACGGATAACTAATCCATAAGTGCCTCCTATCGTTACAGACAAACAAATTTAAATTCAAATTCAAATTCTTTAATACTTAGATTCAAATAATGATTTACATGAGAATAATACAGACATAAGACAACACACAAAGTATTGACTACAGAAGATTGGTTTCGAGGCGTCAAAATACTTCTAGGTTTGGGAAAGCGTTAACATTTTATGGTACTTGTAATTTATTTGTTATCCCATATGAGCTGCATCTAGCGATTTGGGGTTTAATTGAATCTCCGCAACGGGACTATACAAAGTAAATTGACGTTAAAACTAATTAGGCTACAGTTCTAGTGTATGTGTCAACAGATACATCTAGGACGAGAATATATATTGACGGACGTAGAGTTTTCAATTTAAACAAATGCAAATACATTAAGACCCCAAATAGTTAGAAGCGTCTCACATGTAAAACAAATGTTGACCCTACGGTTATAACTCGTTTCTTTGCTGAAAATTAACTAATCTCTAATTTGAAGACTGAATTTAAATTTCCTAGATTGATCGAAATCCGACAGACAGACAAACAGAATAAAGGAAAAATATCGTGATAAAAGGAGAAATTGCTTATCGTGACCATTTCTTCTTTTTCCACAAAGGTTTAAGCTATTTTCAATAATTAATCCTTCATTTACAGAGGTGTAATCTGTTTCAGGTTATTCAAATTTTGCCTGGAAGGGGGAAAGAGCAAACAAATGCCGGTAGTGAAACATTAACATATCTAAAGTATGGAAATAATTGACTTGAAGCAGGTTTGAAAGCATTGTGTGAAAGGAGGATTTGCCCATTGTCAGCAATGGCTACATTCTCCACAATATTTTCAATATTCGTCTGTTATAGTATCTTACACCGAAAGGGTTTAGCTATAATGGCAACGATTTAATCATTTCCCGCTTACAGAGGCTTTTTGATGCATATACAGCCGGCGACATTTTAAAACATTGTGACTGAAGTAGAATTTGCTTATCGTAGGCAATTTCTACCTTGCTTCAATATTTTCAAATCCTTTCAATTATTATAATTTTATTTACAGTGATTTTAATATGTATTCTAGGTCGTCTGTTGTATAATTGTTGGAGTCATAGTTCGGTCGTCGTTTACAAACAGAACTGACATTAAGGTCGAACATAGTTTAGAGTGCGTCTCACTTGTTGGAACTCTTTTGTCTCATTAATGCAAGCCGATGGATTCTGAGTTATTCGGTCAAACCAATCAAATCAGTGTGAAGCAGATGTTAACCAATCAAAAGTTAGACTTTCGCGGATGTAGACAAGAGTTGAACACGGTTGCGGCCTTAAGTCGACTTTTCGAAACGCATGCTAGGAATGGGATATGGGCGAAAGGTCCCTATCCCCAAAACAATACCCACTCAATGTAAAGCGCTATTCACGGTAAGTTTATACCTGAGAAATATGTGAGAAATTCATTTGTATCTCCATAAATCAAATGCTACCATTAAGTATCGCTTTCGCTTTACTTGGCTGTTGGGTATATTTCATATTCAGTGGCAAAGTGGTTTCAAGGCAATAACATAAATGAACCGTTCCATGAGAAAAACAACGCGCAGGCTAATCCGGGCCGACACATTCCGTCTCAGGAGGGATAGAGGTATAGAGTAAAGATTCCTGAAACAGAAAATCCACAGGAAGCTAACAGTGACTGTCCGGGTTAGTCTGCGCGGCATGCTTAGGCTGATGCGGGTCGATACTTTAGTCCACACTATTGGTTTTCTCATGGAACGGCCCAAATATATTCAACCCCATCAATCTAACACAGGAATAATCTGATATATCTCAGGCAAATGCAAGTCAGGATATTTATGTTAATGTTTGTAGCAACACTATTAGAAAGAAACCCCTTGATATCATTATTCCAAGAAAAAGACGCTTTCTAATGCCCCTAGAGCAAACATGTATTTATTTCACTATTTAGTTAATATCGACGAATTTTCAGTCAATTTAAGGTTATTCAAAATCGAAAATTTTCAGAAGACAGAAAATCTAGACAAAACCAAATAGTAATTATTAGATTAGAGTATTATTTATATATC
>JASEVX010000005.1:76857375-76874658 GCA_031761405.1 Serripes groenlandicus
AAAAAAGTGTCTGTCCGGGTAAGCCTGTGCGGCATGCTTAATCTGACCCGGGTCGATACTTTACGTAGAGTCAAAAACGTTGGTTTTCCTGCGGGACGGCTCACATAATTAAGTCAAAGTTTGTCTAGAATAAGATGCGCGCATCTTCATCGTGACAATACAGAGATGGACGTTTGGTAACGATGGACGTTTGGTAACAACGCCTTGCTCTCGCAAAACTGGTAATATATCTCATGGACAAGCAGCGAATAGAACGTAGTTATACTATGAGTCGTCCCGCGAGAAACCGAACATTGTGGATCCTGCGTAAAGTATCGACCCGGATCAGCCTAAACATGCCGCGCAGGCTAACCGAGACAGACACTTTTCGCCCCCTGTGGATTTTCTGTTTCAGGAATCATTACTATATACCTCTATCCTTCTGAAACGGAATATGTCGGCCCGGATTAGCCCGCACAAGCTGATCTGTATCGATACATTACACAGAGGCCATAATGTTGGTTTTCTCGCGAGACGGCTCAATTATGTTCTTGCTATATTTGATGGTTCCTTACATCTCGTGTCGGCATGTTAGGTACAAACACGTCAACATTCCAGAACGATATAAATGAAGTGCCATGTTGACAGGGGCGCCAGCACGTCAAATGCCATGCATCTCGTATTGGTATTAGCGTATGTTGGGGACCAACACGTCAACACTCCAGAACGATATAAATGAAGTGCCATGTTGACAGGGGCGCCAGCACGTCAAATGCCATGCATCTCGTATTGGTATTAGCGTATGTTGGGTACCAACACGTCAACACTCCAGAACGATATAAATGAAGTGCCATGTTGACAGGGGCGCCAGCACGTCAAATGCCATGCATCTCGTATTGGTATTAGCGTATGTTGGGTACCAACACGTCAACATTCCAGAACGATATAAATGAAGTGCCATGTTGACAGCGGCACCAGCAATTCAACTGTCATGCAACTCGTATTGGCGAATACTGTTGACATGCTTGCGTGATGTTGCCCCGCTGGTATGGCACAAACACAAGTTGTAAGAAACCAACCGCTATAACTTCCAATTTCGTGAAATTAACTAATTGCTATAACATTTACAAAATGCTCAGATCGGGTTGTGTTTGCCTTCGGCCCAATCCCGGTCTATATATAATGCAATTTCGTTGTCATCTGTATTACAAGAAATATATGGGTGCGATTCTAATAGAATGATAAAAGCTTTATTGTGAAAAATATATTTAAGCGGCACTCTGTTAAAAACAACCGTAGGACATTTTGAAAACAACTAAGATCCAGATCAAACTGCGCATTCTCGTAGCTTGACCTGAATCTGTACTTGTTGATAAATAGTCAGATAAAGTCCCGAAACTATTTGAACACTGTATGAAAGCACATAAATATATACTGCTACCCTTATAATAATTACGCTAAAATTATTTTCCATAAAGCATCGCATATATGTTCGTTTTAGTGAATTCATCTTTCGAAAAGTTAACGAAAATCGTCTGTATCAGAGAAGAGGGACATTTTAATAATATTATTTCACAGGCGTCCGGGTTTTCTTGTGAGAAAATTAAAAATCAAACACCACACACTACCTGGTTCAACTACTACAAATAGTATCTCTATGGTCCATATGCTGTACTAATAACAACCGTTATCGTATGAGGAAACTCGGGTAATCCCAAAACAAGACTGTGTTACCATACATAGACACTCCCTATGGTATTATATACAAAGTAGTTATTCTTATACTGTATGAAACTTATAGAGAGGCTTTTTTATAGAAACGAGGGAGGGATTCCCGAAATTAACATTACGATAGTTTTAATATAGCACATGGATAATATGGAAAGACTATTTGGGTATCTTAACGATGTATTGTGTGTTTTCCCCAGGTTTTCTCAAATGGAAACTCAGACGCCTGTGATTATATCCGAGGGTAGATTATTCCCCGACACGGTTCCCTGGTTGTTTAATTAAACTCTGATTCTTCCCGAGGACGTTATTGTCAGATAAGACAAAGCGGTTAGTGTTATTACGTAACGCCAGGGAGAATTCAAGCAAAATAAAAATCCAGTATAAGATTGCAAATTTCTTGTGCATTTAGGTTCTTCCAAGTGCATTAAGTTTGAGGCCAAATTCGGATGATGTAACGTCAAACAGTACATCTCGAGGGCTTGGCGTGAAACGGTTGTAACTAAAGGCCTATTTTGAAAACCCTGGTTTAGGGGCAAATTTGACCCCTTTGTAAACAATGCAAATTTAGGTGCCATTGCTCAGAACGAGCAATGGCACCTAAATTTCCATTGTTTACCAAGAAAAATGATTTAACGTTTTTAAAGACTTTATTGCGAGGTGATTAACCTTGGTAACAAAATACCAATTTTAGTTACAACCGTTTCACGTCAAGCCCTCGATCTATTCTTCAGTCTGCGATTGCCGTTCGGTGTTCCGTTAACTCCCGCTTTACGAGAACTAGTATGATTAACCCCTTTCCCTCATACGGCAAATCTGCAGCAGACGACTTTGAACGTATTTTGTCAATAATTGAATGGATAACCTATGACAAAAAGTGGCAAACATTGTGGCAAAGTAGAAATTGCACGTTTTTGTGCAATTTCTTCTTTTGTCACTATGTTTTCAAAAAGCCGTCTGCTGCAGAGGCGTCAGAAAGCGTCTATATGAGGGAAAGGGTTAAATAAAACAATGCTTTTAGAATATAAAATGGGCCGGTCAGCGTATGCACCGCAGTATAAACGAGAGGACTCGGTCAAGAAATCATGTGTTGGAATACCAACTCAACAATCATGTTTTCCTACATGAAAGGCTAATTTGTCAATCGAATGTTAAAGGCCTCCACTTTCAGTCGAAAAGAGTTGTGAGTACTGGTTAGAGAAAACCATTAAAAATATAGATATACCAATCCACTGCCGTGAAATAATTCGGTTATGTTGTTGCATTAAACGATGCATCTTTCGGTCAATCATCCAACTAACTAGATATGCATTTCTTTACATTGCAGGTTTTTCATGACGGGTTATTTGCCAGTTGGGTTTGAATTTGCCGCAGAAATCACATACCCAGAATCGGAGGGCACTTCGTCTGGCCTACTGAATGCTTCAGCACAGGTAATAGTTTTAAATCTACTTTATCCAATATGTGTCTTTCCGTTAACATTTTCGTCCATAAATACCGATGTATATTTTCAAATTCATATGTGTATTTTTGCTTACTAGGCCTTTGTATGTAAAACACAACATCATAGGTCTATCATGTTATTACAATTAGATAAAATAAAAAAGCATTTCAGTATTGTTATGGATAAATGCATACTATTTTAAAACAAAATGTTTCCAAACATCGTCTGCTGCAGAGACGTCAGAAAATGTCTGTTTGTGGGAAAAGGTTAAGTCAATTAAACAATTGTTCTTAATCTATTCTCGTTTTTGTTTTTTCTTTCAGACATTTGGTATTATCATGACAATCGGGATGCGAGCATTATTAAATAAGGTTAGCGTATTGTCTGCCAATATTACCTTGTCTGCTGCTTTGTTAGTCGGTACAATCATGACAGGTAAGACTTCATTGAAACTACATTGATACAATGCATGCAGATCTCAAGATAAGGGGCATATTTCATGTTCTAAAAATCATTGTTCGACACCTTAACCCTATGTTGATAATGCCCAGAATAATCGTCTCAGTATGACCAGATATATATAAATACTATCATTGAAGTTAACTAATGTATGCCGATTGAGTAATCGGGGCCGTCAGACGCTTGTTATGAGCGGGTACAGGACACAGATTACTATTCGCGAGAATCTCGCCATATCTGCGATAAAATGCGTGATACCACGGTGATTTGAATCTCTGTATGTATAAGTCTCTGGTTTGACTAATCGTGTATGAACCGACAGCACGAGAGTAGTAAGAGAGATATGTGGGTGAAACGACCAGTTTACTCACCATTATCTAGTCCTCTGAATGATGCAACCGTCTTTGAAAAACAGAAACAAAAGTGTTCAAAGGGACTGAGATTTCGCCCATCTTCAACTAATAAGGTTTACAATTTGATACGAACAATTACTTACAGATGACGGAGAATTGATCCCTGCGGCGACAGTAATATTGTAATATCTGTTTGGATACGATCAAGTCTTTTTAGCATTCAGGTGAAATCGGAATCGCTTCGATTCTTTGAATAACACAATGTGCTACCCCGTTCAAATATTTCACTCCGTCAAATCTCGTAACACTTGTGAATGACAGAATAATATATTCTAAATGATTAGACGAAGAGGTGACCGACGTGGACTATTGATAAGCAACGGGAATTTGGAACTAATGTTGAAAACTAGGTAAACTCCAATGAAAAAACACGAATCCCTACGGCAAATACACTTTTCTTCTATTTGTTATACTTTAAAAGTGGTAATAATGATTGCCCTCCTTGGAGCTCACGGTTGTGGGATTAGCATTACGGCTGACCCGCTGGTCTCAGGATAAATGGACTATAGTACTGGTAACTTACCTAGGAAACGCCGTGATCAAACACCAACTGCTGAATCAATCAACACATTCAGTAGAGGAGCGTTAATCTTATTTAAATTTTAGTCTAGACCCTTACAATTTATATAACATTCCATTGTCTCCCAAACCAGTCGAACATGAGCAAGTCTGAATTATCTATTCCACACACCCACAACATTTTCAAAGATATCTGCTGCAGGGAAATTCAATCTATCCCCATGATAAAAAGTTCGTTGTTGAAATAAATTTCCTTTTTTTTATAACAGCATTTATCAACGCAGATTACAGACGTCAAGCTGCTGGAAGGGAGGTGCGTATCAGTGTTGATATATAATTAACGAGTGGTTGATCTTTATCTCTGCTTTTACATCTAACCATTTCTCACATACAACAAATCTGCTGCAGAAGATTTGAAAGAATTTAGCCAAAAATATGAAAAAGCCCTATGCATGAGAGCCTATTCAAAGAAGAAAAGGGTTGAAACCAGAAAAGGCAAAAGGAGAAGTTGCTCATTATGAGCAATTTCTCCTTTTGCCAAATATCTTTTCAAAAGGACAGAATATCCAAGCTCTATCTATTCCAATGTGCCTACCTTGTTCAACCATCAGATCATGGTTAGAGCGCCTAAAATTAGATAGTATTTTCTTCTGTGGACATATGGAATATCTACTCTTCGGGGGTTAGGGCCGATTTAAAATGCTTTAGAGATATTATTTACGTTTGAGATCCAATGTTAAGGCGAATTGTCCGATAGTCTGTGTGTAACCTGTTTGATAACTATATCATCATTGCCAACATCGTGAGCAATCCAGACGTAGCCAAAACCATAAAGATAAAGAAAATCCTTTTTATTTGTGACCAAGGTGTGTCTATCAGCTGCATCCAATTGTTTAAACATTTCGTAACATTGTTTTGGATATCTTGTGTTTTCCATACGTATTAATTTCAAAAAATTCTTGACATACGTAGACATACATATATATCTTACACATTTTCCAAGTGTCATTGTATCGCAAGTTTTTCAGACAGATTTCATATTTCTTTACATAAACATACCCCCAGAGTTGTGCCCCGTAAGAGAGTATGGGTTTCACAATAGAGTCCAATACTTTAAACATATCTTTAAGTTCTAGAAAACCAAACTGTCGTCCTATTCTTATCATATGATTTACCGCATTGTGTGTGTTTTGCTCCAAGATAACTTTTGCGAAAAGTTCAGTCCGAGATATTTATAAACCGATACAATGCCAATTTGTTTATTGTTATAAAACCGATTTCAACGTATTCTAACTGGGGACATTTCGACTAGGAGGCATGCGAACTACCCTTTAGCCACTCGTATAACACTGATTCTTACTTATTAGTATTAGGAATGGAAATACACGTAACTGGTAATACAGGATTCCGCCGTAGTCAAGTGGTACCGGGCGTCCGGTCATGGTGAAGTTCCAATTGGCAAAGCACATTTCCTTGCCCAATTCTGTTTCATTTTTTCCAATGGAGCATGCATAAGTTAACTGTCGCCGTGATATAATTGACATAATGTTGAAAACGGTGTTAAACATCAATAAGTTTAAACTTACTTGTATGACATACCCTTGACAAAGCTACATAGATAGTACCGTGGTCACCCCGCAATTTATGTTAGTAAATTAAAAGCACGCATTGTGTCGAAGACCAAGCCTGATATTGAAACAAAAGACTTCGTATGACAGATGAAGCTGACGAATTGCAACTATTGGTGGGGGAAACAACGCGTTCGACTTTCTAGCTTTTTATCTTAATTGTGCCTACTGTTTCCTCGGACGTTTGTCATCAGTGTAAGTATAATAGTAAATGAAGTATTAACCGATCGTGTTATATACAACCAGGTAAAAGGGCGAACAACTGAAAATTTAGATAGATGATTGTAAAATTGAGGTGAAAACGTCAATGAAAAAGTAGATGTTTGTTTACAGATGTCAGTCGATAGGGGAATATCTTTTTCTTTTCCACAATGTTTTCTTGTGTATTTTACCGCAGTTACTGCTAAAGTCGCCTATATCTGAACCAAAATAAATTGATAAATCTGGACAAACATTTGACAATCATGACAAATATATCCTTTTATTTTTCAGACCATACAGTATTTAGACAACGTGAAACTTGAGGTCCATCTTACGGAGCCCAGCACACCCATTGAAGATGGCAATAAATCACCAGATGCGGATATATGAAATACCAAATGAGCCGTCCCGCTAGGAAACCAACATTGTGGCCTCTGCAGAAAATGATCGCCCCGGATCAGTATAAATATACGACACAAGCTAACCCGGACAGACACGTTTCGTCTTCTTTGGATTTTCTGTTTCAGGAATAATTATTCTATTCTTCTATCCCCAGAGACGGAATAATGTTGGTTTTCTCGTGGAACGGCTCAAATAGTATTGTTAGTTTAAATAATGTTGATGGTAGCGATACATTGTCGACCATAGAATGCCAAACGTCAAATGAAGGATTTTTAATTAACATTTTAAGCGATTGGTTATGTTAGACAAATAAAGACAAGAAACTATATTGTCGGCCTATATTCACCAACCTTTCTAAATACTTTCTCAATCTGAATTGCAAGGTAGCACCATTTCGAACACTGCTTAGAAAATCAGAAATGTTGTTACTTTGTTAATTTATAATTAGAAACATATTTATAATACTTGTTGACTATAGGTCCTTGACTTTGTTCGTCTGAAATACAATTTAGCTCGGACATGACAATGAGTGAGGATATTGTGAGAAAAGGGGGATTTATATCTACTGTTGATTACAATTCTTGATAGACACTAATTCTTTTTTTTTCTGACTGAAATCATTTTCAGATGTTGGTACATGATGTATAAATATACCGTACTTTTGCTTTGCTTATGGTCGTTTTTTTTTATGATGGTACTCGCAGGTTTTGGATTATATTTAAAATACATTCGAGTTTAATTCAATGACCTGATCTAGCGGCCGGTTGGATTGTCGTGTTTGTTGAAGGTTTGGTCAGGTCAGTAGGTTTATAATCATACCGTAGTTACACGTCTGTCCTTGAAGTGAGCGGGATTGGTTAATGTAACTCTGGGGTGAATTCGGAGCACTAACAAATCAAATATGTTGGTAGGCGTATAAACAACTTAGAGCTACATGTACGTGTATTTGTAAACACTAAATGTACATCAACGTTTGCAATATTATTCTCTACCCATGTACAACAATTCTGCAGCAGACATCTATATAAATAGCAATGCAAAACTATGGATAAGCTCTATAAATAAAAGTATGACTATTGAAAAGAAGTAAATGAGCATTCCTCCTTTTGACACGCTGTTTACAAACGTCTTCGGCTGCAGATGCGTGAAAATGCGTCTGCTATTGTGGAAAGGGTTAAACCTTTACACGGTGTGATGTGTCAGAGTCGTCTGTTTCAAGATTATGTGAGAATACGTGCAATACATGTATCTGGAACAATGGAATAACATTCTTTATATAGAGATAAAACATCGTGGTTAAAGGACAAACTGCCCGTTCTGAGCAATCTCACTTTCCCCACAATGTTTTCAAACGTCGTCAGCTGCAAAGGATGAACGATACGACTAGTAAAAGGCATAACATGTGTTGCCTAAGTTTGTTAGTGTGCGTCCAACATTGTTTACGTGTATTCTACAGTATGTCAGGATGTGTTTTTCTAAAGTTTAACTCTTTCCCACATACAACAAATCTGCAGCAGACGTCTTTGAAAACAGAAAACATTGGGACAAAAACCTGAAAATTCTCCATAAAAGATAGGTGAATTGTTAAATAAAATTGAAAACATTGTGGCCAAAGGAGAAATTACTCATGATGAGCAATTAGTCGGCTGCTGCTATTGCGTCAAAATGCGTCTGCAGGTAAGAAAAGGTTAAGAAATTCCAACAATCACGCAAGTCTTATTACGTCTTCTAATCATAGATGCGTTTATTGGACACATATTCCACTGTTATTACATATTACTGTTCTCGGTATTTGTAGCGACTATCTACCCTTTACCGCATATAGACACTTTCTGACGCCTCTGCGGGCAACGTTTAAAAACATTGTAGCAAATAAAGAAATTGCTCATGTTTGCTCACTGTTTTAAACCCTTTGCAGTAATTACAATTTCATTTATAAAGATTGTCAAAAGTGTTGCCCAGATGTGCTCAAAGATGTCTTCTGCAAATGTATTGTATGTGGAAAAGGTATAAACGATATTGAAAATTAAGGGAAGTAACACATGCACGATTCGAACCTGTAAACCATCCTTTATTCAGAAAGTTATCCCTAATCTACGGCTCTGTATGAGCTTGTCTTAACCGTTGCTTGACACACCAGCTATTAGATAGAATATCACATTCGTTGGTCAATTTGTTAATAAACTCCATTAACGACAATGGTAATATTGAGTTTTTTGCAAGCAATACTGATTTAGGCGAATCAGCTTGTAACGAGCTGTCTAACCTAATGTCTGCATTGATGGCCTTTTAGTTAACACAATATTCCGAAACTCTTACTACATGAGACATGAAGACGCCCACTTTTGAACATGGAAGAGTCTAGTTTAAACAATTCGATGCTGAAAAAGTTAATGACTCGTACTACATGTAGGATGAAACTCCTTACTAGAACAACATTCTTTATTTGAGCCGCATTTGGGGAACAGAATCATTGATGAGTCTACATTGTCCAAAAATATGCAGCCTATACATATTTGCTATTCACTAGAATAAAGGAGAAGATTATATTTAACTTCAGACAGTACATAAGAATCGAAATCCATCTGGTTTCAGCCACATGTCCCTTTATGTGGCAGCACATAAGGAATGCACCAAGGTAGCCTGGAGTAACCTGCCTCTACCATGACATTATAGAGCCAGGCAAACACCAGCAATAGCGACGCCATTGGGAAAAGGCTTGTAGACATACCTTGTTGTGGACCAACCGGTCCTCTTTTCAAACTTTGAATGTAACTTTCTTCATAATTTATGTATTGATTCCAAACGTCAAGGTTGTAATGGTCCAAGTTTTACAAAAAACAGTTGTATATTAACTATAAATCCGATAGCGGACAAATCTAGTCGCCATTGTTGGTTCATGCCGGATGTACTTACTTATACTTTAGCACTCCGGGTACCAGACTATGCATCAAGGCACTTCCTGCTTGCCTCCCAACTATTTTCTCCTTTACATGTTGTTCAAAATTATTAACTACATAAATCGATGTGTTTTTAACTTATTTGTTATTTATTCATGGATGACATACTGGGATAAATGACACCATTGTTAAAGTTCATGGAAAAACATATTTATCATAATACATATATAGATAATAGTTAAAAATTCTCTTTTCTCGCATTATTCATAAACATGAAAGTAAACATATGGAGCTCTATCAGGCGGGACAATTACCAGCGTATCATAACACAACGGAAAAGGAGCACGAATACTTTTCGATACGCTCATTTACTCAACCTGAGTACACAACGTTTTAGATTCATGCTGAAGATAAGGATTTTGATGAAATATTATATATTATTTATCTAATCAAAGGTCAGGGTCATGTTGATATTATGCAGTAATTCATATGAGCGGCTTTCTGCGAAAACCAACTGCAAGTTATTTTGTTACCAGTGTAGAGCTAGATCAACCAGCGCTTTCATTGTACTGTTCGCCAATAAGCTTTCATGAAACGTGTCACAAATATTGACCATCAATACGCTTTGAATGTCTTTTCCACATTTCATGGGATATAGTCCAATCTCGTTTAAATTGTACCAAATTACTTCGCTATACGTTTATTAGATCTGACACTCATTTCATTTCATAGACTATAGTCAATCCCATTTAAATCAGATCAAATAAATTTCGCCGTATGTTACATATATATATTGGATCTGACTTCCCCACAGTTCATAGACTATAAGTCCGATCCTCATTATAATCAGACCAAACTACTTCGCTGTACGTACTTTTGATCAGGTCTAACACCGCATAAAAGGTCGTCTCGAATAGACACATATACACTTAAATACGCATTGAACACGTGATTGAAATGAAATCCCATCGCCGATCCATACCGTTCGGTTCTATAACAATCGCGAAAAGTCGACAATCACCGCTTCGCTATCCGTTATTCATATGAGTTCTACCTGTCTAATACCGATTATGAAAGACGTAGTTCTGATCTGACCTTTCTAAGACTAACCTGAATGGTGAAGTCTCCAAATATATACGATCTGGTTCATGAGATTGGCTCCTCAGGACGTCAATTACCGATGTGCTTCGCTGAACCTAAATCTATTTGTACTCATTTGGATGCTTTATTCTAATATCTTACCCTTCTACGCGACTTGTAGTTGTTAGTCTTACCGTCACACATTGTTACTAATCTAATATAACAATAGCAAATAACAGATATGTGTAATTGATTGTACATTAACAATTTCCCACACACAACACATCTACAGCAGAGCAGCAGACGACTTTAAAAATACAAATTGCAAAATTCACGAGAAATGCATTAGTTATGTGTAGGTTTATTTATAAGACAAAAGGAACAGTTTCACTCATTATGAGAAATTTCCACCTTTTTTGCAAACAATTCAAGGTTTCTGGTTACGAAACGTCGGAATATGGGTGTTTCTGTAGGACGTGTTAAACAGAAACTTACTGTCCTGTTCAATCGACTTGGGTCTTTAGCGTATTCGACTCGTGCAACTCATAAATATCCTTATAGTGTTAGCTCAATTACACCCGTGTATTGCGAACGACTGAGACATCCACTTATCATACAGCCCTATTGTCACGCAGGCTGACAGCCTCAATGCTCACATCTTAGTCATCACACTTGCGCGCCATATGACAGACCATCCCATGATTCCACTGCGCTTACAAACCTTCCCAGGTTTAACTGTGTTAGCGTGTACGGCAAACTATTACCTATGTACATCAAACTCTATGGTACACGATATGGACTTTATCTCCATCGTTTCGTAGATGTACGGCAATCCTCCTTTGTACCTTATTTAACCTAAGAGTACGATTGGACTTTATCCTATCGTTTTCAATCAACAATTCGTAGGACGTCAACCACGACATTGGTACGTCAACCAATGGTACACTTGGACTTTATCCAAAATCGTTTCGTGATGTGTACTTCAAACCGCCTTAGCTCAAACTATGTACTACTTCCCATCGTTCTGTAATTGGACTATCCCATTTAACGATGTCAATTACGCAACTAAATACTATTGATCTTCCCACACCTAATACCCACTTCGACTTTCTACTCAACCATACGTTACTTATCAGTACGTCAACCTACGAATACTTACCTATGTACTAGTAACCCTTTCGTTCGTAGATGACGGAAATAGTCTTCCTATGTAAATAAGTCACTATGGACGATCTGTCAATATTACTACCATCGTATTAGTACAATGTACGACAAACTTCCTTCCAACTTAGTACTTTACCCAACTCGTTTCGCTACGATCTAAGTACTGCACTCGGTACGTTAACTATTCGCAACTCGTCTTATACGTAGCTTGATACTTGACCAAACTCTGTCCTATGTACGGTCAAGCTATCTAGTGACTTGGACTTATACCATCGTTTAGTCGATGTACGGCAAACTCTTCCTATGTACGTCAATCTATGGTACGATTAAACAATATCCCATCGTTTAGTAGATGTACGGCAAACTCTTCCTATTGTACGAGTCAATGCTATGATACTTGTGGACTTTATTCCCCATCGTTTCGTAGATGTACCCGCAAACTCTTCCTATGTATGTCAAGCTATGGTACTTGGACGATATCCCATCATTTTGTAGATGTACGACAAACTCTTCCTATGTACGTCAAGCTATGGGTACTTGGGACGATATCCATCATTTCGTAGATGTACGGGCAAACTCTTCCTATGTACGGTCAACCTGGACGATTAGTATCACTATCGAATAATAGCATAAATTTACAGCTCTAGATTAGGGATATACTTCATGTTCTGAAATCCTTATTTGATTATCAAAACATAAGTTGGTTCTTAAATCCTTTGTTAATGGTACTCAAAATCATCCGCTCAGTGAGACGAACTTGTTGAGTAACCAACAACATAGTGTTTTAGTCTAGTGTATAAGAGAAATACTGTGGTTTAAATGCCAGTTTACTCCTCAATATATAGGTAAAATTTAGCGCCAAATACATTCGCGGCCATGCTTATCCAAAATTTATAATTCATGCCAAATTATAGTCCTTAAAAAGGATAAAATTATCAGTTTATTTCCACCATTATCTAGTCATATGAAATACATTTATGTGTAATGTTTGTATACTTTTTTTACACATACATGGTAAGGCATTTACACGACACAAGTACACGTATCAAACGGCACACACTCAGTTACATATGGCTCTGCGATAATGAACTTATTAGTCACAGAGCAGGTATAAGGGAGGACTATAGGTCACAATACACCATATAATTTCCTTCTCTGTTTTCTATGTAAATCACACTCAGTTTTCAACCCTCAATTGTCAGACTTTCTAAGCGTTTTACAGGTAGAACCCCCTATATTCATCTGGAAAGAGTTACCTGTAAGCTTTAAAATAATCCAAAGAAAATAGGATGTGTGTTCTACTTCATATTATATATCATATTGCGTATTAAATTGACCACGAATTAAAGATTTCAAATGTATCATGTGCTAGATTTTGATTGTCCGACAAGATTATTTTATGTTTTTGTCAAATGCATTATTCACTTTTTAATACATGTTAGTGCTGGCTGTTTAACTTGTTGACTCTTATGCTTTTGGTATGTTAAGCTAAATGTCAGAATAAAATTTGAGAGATAATTACATTTTAGTCTATTTTTCATATAAACATAAAACTGACATACTTTTAAATTTCGTAAATATCAACAAAGGTGACTTTGATTATAGTTGTTATTTTGGTATTGCGACGTCATACGGGTACGCCATTGATATGACTCTATACTATGCGTCATCTTTAACACCCCTGGAACAAAAAACAAAACTGAATTCATGCAATAGTCCCTAATCCGACCTGACCATTGTGCTCGAACTTTAAATCTCGGAATTCAAAGACGAACATCATATTGTTTTCTTTACATAAATCGGGTCACTAGCAAGACAAAAACAATTTCCTTTTGTCATACATCTCTGCTGCTGTGTAGCCACTCTGTTGTGCTGCGTACCTCGAAATTTCCAGACAGAAAATAGCTGTGAACCGTCCCTAGGACTTTTCGATTTAGCCCCCCCCCCCCCCCCCCTCCCCCCCCCCCCCCCCCGAATGGATATCACTTTATCAAGCATGAAAACTATCAGATTGATGATTGATTGATTGATTGGTTGATTGATTGGTTGATTGATTGGTTGATTGATTGGTTGATTTGATTGGCTGAATGATTGGTTGATTGATTGGCTGAATGATTGGGTTGATTGATTGGTCGATTGATTGGGTTGATTGCGGGGTTTACCGTCATTTTGCAACAACTTTTCATCTATATCAAAGGCGGGAAGTTCATGTATTTCCTGGCTTTCTCACACCAGTGAGACTTTACAAGCGAATGGTGATTTTCCACATGGACTGTTAGTCCATTAATGTAAGACGAATGACGCTTGTCAAACGTCAAAAAGAATGTTGTCCGGGCGCGAAAATAGTACTGGACAGTACTCTTAATTTCCGATGTGAAGTGTTCCTTTATCGTTTTAAACAGTGCACTTGCGCGATTTTAATCACCGTTTGAACATCTCTCTTTGTGTGATTTTAATCATCATTTAAACATCTCTCTTTTATGCGGTTTAAATCTACCATTTGAACACCTAGCTTTGTGCATTTTTAAATCACCGTTTGAATATCTCTCTTTGTGCGATTTTAATTTCTGTTTGAAATATCTCTCTTTGCGCGAATTTCAATCACCGTTTGAACATTCCTCTTTGAGCGATTTCAATCACCCGTAATAACATTTCTCTTTGCGCGATTTGAATAACCGTATGAAACTTTCTCTTTGCGCGATTGAATAACCGTATGAACATTTCTCTTTGCGCGATTTGAATAACCGTATGAAGCATTCATCTTTGCGCGATTTCAATCCTACTTTGAACACTCTCTTTTTCGCGATTTTAATCACCGTATGAACATCCCCTTTGCGCGAATATTTATCACCGTATGAACATTCCCTCTTTGATCGATTTTAATAACCGTATGAACATTCCTCTTTGCGCGATTTCCAATTCATAGTTTAACACACTCCTATGCACATCTCTCTTTGCGCAACTTTAATCACAGTTTGAACATTTCTCTTTGCCCGATTTTAATCACCGTTTGGAATATCTCTCTTTGCGCCATTTTAATCACCGTTTGAACTTTCCTCTTTGCGCGATTTTAATAACGTTTGAACATCTTTCTTTGCCCCATCTTAATCACCGTTTGAATATTCCTCTTTGGCGCTATTATTAAAACCGTTTAATCATTTCATCTTTCGCACGATTTTAATCACCATTTGAACAGTCTCTCTTTGCGCGATATTAATCACCGTATGTGAACATCTCTCTTTGCGCAACTTTAATCACCGTTTGAAACATTCTCTTTGCCCGATTTTTATCACCGTTTGAACATTTCTCTTTAGCCCGATTTTAATCACCGTTTGAAAAATTCTTCTTTGCGCGATTTGAATAACGTTTGAACACTCTCTCTTGCGTGATTTCAATTACCAGTTGCTCATCTCGCTAAGCACGATTGTAATTCGGATTTTGACTATTTGATCGCAATTGTATTCGAATTAAAATCGCAGAAGGACGGGTTATTGTATGACTTAGCTCATAATTGAACTTTACTACTTAGTTTATAGCCTATTTTTCTCTATAATGGATCAACAGTAATCCGATTAACACACGATTAAACCCATTTCAGATTGATACTATAGATCATTACATTTACGTAAATAATTAGCTACATGGCATAGGGCAATCGAGGGATGTATTCCGTTAATTCTTATTTTGAGTTTTAAGCAATTTTTTAGCAGTGTTTTAGTTATATCTTTTATTCACTTATAAACTTTTTGCCACCTAGCGACTACTCCATTAGATGTATATGTTAATTTAACTCTTTCAGCGCCCACAGCAATATTGAGGTTTTTGCAAACAATGCTGATTCAGGTGAGTCAGCTCGTAACGAGCTGTCTCACCTGAAATCAGCATTGTTTGCCTTTTAGTTACCGAAATAGTCCAAAACTTTCATAATTGAAGAAATGGACACACCCGATTCTTTGAACATGAAAGAGTCTACCTTTAAGATAATTCGGCGCTGAAGAGTAACACATATCTGTCCAATGGTAATTTTGGATATGCAACAGCCTAGATTAGCTTGCTGCTCCGTGCACGTGCAGTATACAGTTAGATCCTAGCTTCGACGAGTTTACTTTGTAAACGATAGACCTATTTTAAAAACCCTTTCAGCGGGTAAATTTCCTAACACAGACTCTTCCATGTTTCAAAAACGAGCCTCACCATTTCTCATGTAGATAACAGTTTTTGGTCTATTTCGTAAACTAAAAGAAAAAACAATGCTGATTTCAGGTGATACAGCATCGTCACGAGCTGACTCACCTGAATCAGCATTGTTTTCAAAAACCTCAGTATTACTTTTGGCTCTGAAAGAGTTTTAAAACTCTTACCGCGGCAAATTTCCTACCAATAGAATCTTCCTTGTTCAAAAACGGGACGACTCCCATTTTTCATGTATTTTATAAGTTTTTGATTATTTTGATTACTTAAAAGGCAAATGAATACCTACTTCGGTGAGACAGTTTGTTACGAGCGTGACTGATCTGACTTTGTATTGTTTGGCAAAAAAAACTTCGTTATTGCATTGGCGATGAAAGAGCTAATCATAGGACATCTTTTCAGCAACAGGCAACATTTGAAGCCTGCGCGCTTACTTGCTGTATTAACAGTCCATGGAATAAGGATAATATTTTTCTAAAAAGAGTTTTAACTTCGACTTCTAATTTCTCTTAATTTAGCCCTTCCCACTTTCAAACGCATTTGCAGCAGACGACTTTTGAAAAACATATGTGACAAAAGGAGAAATGCTCAAAACTAGCAATTTCTCCTTTGCCACATAAGTTTTCAACGCTATTTAATAATTAAACTTCTCATTTATGGAGATATTTCACATTTTTACCAATATGTTTTTTCGAAGCCGTCTGCTGCAGAATGTCTTAAGTGGGTAGAGGGTTACCTTTACTTGTCTACGACCTAATTGCATTTTGGGGGAGTCAAATATAATATAGACGACCGTAACTCACGTGTGACTTTTGGTACAGCTAAGGCACTATCTCAATTTTATTTTTTTGAATATATGCTTTATCAAAAGAACAGATATTTTGCGTAAGCAATTTTGATTATCGGAAGTTCAGGTTACAAGTACTCGAAGGGATCAACAACATAAAGACATGTTGGGTTCTCCATTTTACAATATTAAAAAAAGCCTAAAAATATATATATATTTTAATTTAGCCTTAATAAGAAAAGCTGAAGGATTTACTCGATTGCGATTAAATTGCTTTAAAAATACGTCCGATTTATATCCAATAACCCTTACCAATATACAGACGTTTTCGCAATTTCTCCCTTTTGCCAAAATGGTTTTCATTATTTTTTCTAAAAACTAATCATCT
>JASEVX010000005.1:76874858-76967746 GCA_031761405.1 Serripes groenlandicus
GCTGCATCCAATTGTTTAAACATTTCGTAACATTGTTTTGGATATCTTGTGTTTTCCATACGTATTAATTTCAAAAAATTCTTGACATACGTAGACATACATATATATCTTACACATTTTCCAAGTGTCATTGTATCGCAAGTTTTTCAGACAGATTTCATATTTCTTTACATAAACATACCCCCAGAGTTGTGCCCCGTAAGAGAGTATGGGTTTCACAATAGAGTCCAATACTTTAAACATATCTTTAAGTTCTAGAAAACCAAACTGTCGTCCTATTCTTATCATATGATTTACCGCATTGTGTGTGTTTTGCTCCAAGATAACTTTTGCGAAAAGTTCAGTCCGAGATATTTATAAACCGATACAATGCCAATTTGTTTATTGTTATAAAACCGATTTCAACGTATTCTAACTGGGGACATTTCGACTAGGAGGCATGCGAACTACCCTTTAGCCACTCGTATAACACTGATTCTTACTTATTAGTATTAGGAATGGAAATACACGTAACTGGTAATACAGGATTCCGCCGTAGTCAAGTGGTACCGGGCGTCCGGTCATGGTGAAGTTCCAATTGGCAAAGCACATTTCCTTGCCCAATTCTGTTTCATTTTTTCCAATGGAGCATGCATAAGTTAACTGTCGCCGTGATATAATTGACATAATGTTGAAAACGGTGTTAAACATCAATAAGTTTAAACTTACTTGTATGACATACCCTTGACAAAGCTACATAGATAGTACCGTGGTCACCCCGCAATTTATGTTAGTAAATTAAAAGCACGCATTGTGTCGAAGACCAAGCCTGATATTGAAACAAAAGACTTCGTATGACAGATGAAGCTGACGAATTGCAACTATTGGTGGGGGAAACAACGCGTTCGACTTTCTAGCTTTTTATCTTAATTGTGCCTACTGTTTCCTCGGACGTTTGTCATCAGTGTAAGTATAATAGTAAATGAAGTATTAACCGATCGTGTTATATACAACCAGGTAAAAGGGCGAACAACTGAAAATTTAGATAGATGATTGTAAAATTGAGGTGAAAACGTCAATGAAAAAGTAGATGTTTGTTTACAGATGTCAGTCGATAGGGGAATATCTTTTTCTTTTCCACAATGTTTTCTTGTGTATTTTACCGCAGTTACTGCTAAAGTCGCCTATATCTGAACCAAAATAAATTGATAAATCTGGACAAACATTTGACAATCATGACAAATATATCCTTTTATTTTTCAGACCATACAGTATTTAGACAACGTGAAACTTGAGGTCCATCTTACGGAGCCCAGCACACCCATTGAAGATGGCAATAAATCACCAGATGCGGATATATGAAATACCAAATGAGCCGTCCCGCTAGGAAACCAACATTGTGGCCTCTGCAGAAAATGATCGCCCCGGATCAGTATAAATATACGACACAAGCTAACCCGGACAGACACGTTTCGTCTTCTTTGGATTTTCTGTTTCAGGAATAATTATTCTATTCTTCTATCCCCAGAGACGGAATAATGTTGGTTTTCTCGTGGAACGGCTCAAATAGTATTGTTAGTTTAAATAATGTTGATGGTAGCGATACATTGTCGACCATAGAATGCCAAACGTCAAATGAAGGATTTTTAATTAACATTTTAAGCGATTGGTTATGTTAGACAAATAAAGACAAGAAACTATATTGTCGGCCTATATTCACCAACCTTTCTAAATACTTTCTCAATCTGAATTGCAAGGTAGCACCATTTCGAACACTGCTTAGAAAATCAGAAATGTTGTTACTTTGTTAATTTATAATTAGAAACATATTTATAATACTTGTTGACTATAGGTCCTTGACTTTGTTCGTCTGAAATACAATTTAGCTCGGACATGACAATGAGTGAGGATATTGTGAGAAAAGGGGGATTTATATCTACTGTTGATTACAATTCTTGATAGACACTAATTCTTTTTTTTTCTGACTGAAATCATTTTCAGATGTTGGTACATGATGTATAAATATACCGTACTTTTGCTTTGCTTATGGTCGTTTTTTTTTATGATGGTACTCGCAGGTTTTGGATTATATTTAAAATACATTCGAGTTTAATTCAATGACCTGATCTAGCGGCCGGTTGGATTGTCGTGTTTGTTGAAGGTTTGGTCAGGTCAGTAGGTTTATAATCATACCGTAGTTACACGTCTGTCCTTGAAGTGAGCGGGATTGGTTAATGTAACTCTGGGGTGAATTCGGAGCACTAACAAATCAAATATGTTGGTAGGCGTATAAACAACTTAGAGCTACATGTACGTGTATTTGTAAACACTAAATGTACATCAACGTTTGCAATATTATTCTCTACCCATGTACAACAATTCTGCAGCAGACATCTATATAAATAGCAATGCAAAACTATGGATAAGCTCTATAAATAAAAGTATGACTATTGAAAAGAAGTAAATGAGCATTCCTCCTTTTGACACGCTGTTTACAAACGTCTTCGGCTGCAGATGCGTGAAAATGCGTCTGCTATTGTGGAAAGGGTTAAACCTTTACACGGTGTGATGTGTCAGAGTCGTCTGTTTCAAGATTATGTGAGAATACGTGCAATACATGTATCTGGAACAATGGAATAACATTCTTTATATAGAGATAAAACATCGTGGTTAAAGGACAAACTGCCCGTTCTGAGCAATCTCACTTTCCCCACAATGTTTTCAAACGTCGTCAGCTGCAAAGGATGAACGATACGACTAGTAAAAGGCATAACATGTGTTGCCTAAGTTTGTTAGTGTGCGTCCAACATTGTTTACGTGTATTCTACAGTATGTCAGGATGTGTTTTTCTAAAGTTTAACTCTTTCCCACATACAACAAATCTGCAGCAGACGTCTTTGAAAACAGAAAACATTGGGACAAAAACCTGAAAATTCTCCATAAAAGATAGGTGAATTGTTAAATAAAATTGAAAACATTGTGGCCAAAGGAGAAATTACTCATGATGAGCAATTAGTCGGCTGCTGCTATTGCGTCAAAATGCGTCTGCAGGTAAGAAAAGGTTAAGAAATTCCAACAATCACGCAAGTCTTATTACGTCTTCTAATCATAGATGCGTTTATTGGACACATATTCCACTGTTATTACATATTACTGTTCTCGGTATTTGTAGCGACTATCTACCCTTTACCGCATATAGACACTTTCTGACGCCTCTGCGGGCAACGTTTAAAAACATTGTAGCAAATAAAGAAATTGCTCATGTTTGCTCACTGTTTTAAACCCTTTGCAGTAATTACAATTTCATTTATAAAGATTGTCAAAAGTGTTGCCCAGATGTGCTCAAAGATGTCTTCTGCAAATGTATTGTATGTGGAAAAGGTATAAACGATATTGAAAATTAAGGGAAGTAACACATGCACGATTCGAACCTGTAAACCATCCTTTATTCAGAAAGTTATCCCTAATCTACGGCTCTGTATGAGCTTGTCTTAACCGTTGCTTGACACACCAGCTATTAGATAGAATATCACATTCGTTGGTCAATTTGTTAATAAACTCCATTAACGACAATGGTAATATTGAGTTTTTTGCAAGCAATACTGATTTAGGCGAATCAGCTTGTAACGAGCTGTCTAACCTAATGTCTGCATTGATGGCCTTTTAGTTAACACAATATTCCGAAACTCTTACTACATGAGACATGAAGACGCCCACTTTTGAACATGGAAGAGTCTAGTTTAAACAATTCGATGCTGAAAAAGTTAATGACTCGTACTACATGTAGGATGAAACTCCTTACTAGAACAACATTCTTTATTTGAGCCGCATTTGGGGAACAGAATCATTGATGAGTCTACATTGTCCAAAAATATGCAGCCTATACATATTTGCTATTCACTAGAATAAAGGAGAAGATTATATTTAACTTCAGACAGTACATAAGAATCGAAATCCATCTGGTTTCAGCCACATGTCCCTTTATGTGGCAGCACATAAGGAATGCACCAAGGTAGCCTGGAGTAACCTGCCTCTACCATGACATTATAGAGCCAGGCAAACACCAGCAATAGCGACGCCATTGGGAAAAGGCTTTGTAGACTACCTTGTTGTGGACCAACCGGTCCTCTTTTCAAACTTTGAATGTAACTTTCTTCATAATTTATGTATTGATTCCAAACGTCAAGGTTGTAATGGTCCAAGTTTTACAAAAAACAGTTGTATATTAACTATAAATCCGATAGCGACAAATCTAGTCGCCATTGTTGGTTCATGCCGGATGTACTTATTAACTTTAGCACTCCGGGTACCAGACTATGCATCAAGGCCACTTCCTGCTTGCCTCCCAACTATTTTCTCCTTTACATGTTGTTCAAAATTATTAACTACATAAATCGATGTGTTTTTAACTTATTTGTTATTTATTCATGGATGACATACTGGGATAAATGACACATTGTTAAAGTTCATGGAAAAACATATTTATCATAATAATATATAGATAATAGTTAAAAATTCTCATTTTCTCGCATTATTCAAACATGAAAGTAAACTATGGAGCTCTATCAGGCGGGACAATTCCAGCGTATCATAACACAACGGGAAAAGGAGCACGAATACTTTTCGATACGCTCATTTACTCAACCTGAGTACACAACGTTTTAGATTCATGCTGAAGATAAGGATTTTGATGAATATTATATATTATTTATCTAATCAAAGGTCAGGGTCATGTTGATATTATGCAGTAATTCATATGAGCGGCTTTCTGCGAAAACCAACTGCAAGTTATTTGTTACCAGTGTAGAGCTAGATCAACCAGCGCTTTCATTGTACTGTTCGCCAATAAGCTTTCATGAAACGTGTCACAAATATTGACCATCAATCGCTTGAATGTCTTTTCCACATTTCATGGGATATAGTCCAATCTCGTTTAAATTGTACCAAATTACTTCGCTATACGTTTATTAGATCTGACACTCATTCATTTCATAGACTATAGTCAATCCCATTTAAATCAGATCAAATAATTTCGCCGTATGTACATATATATTGGATCTGACTTCCCCACAGTTCATAGACTATAGTCCGATCTCATTATAATCAGACCAAACTACTTCGCTGTACGTACTTTTGATCAGGTCACACCGCATAAAAGGTCGTCTCGAATAGACAATATACACTTAAATACGCATGAACACGTGATTGAAATGAAATCGCTCGATCCAACCAACGTTCGGTTCTATACAATCGGAAAAGTCGACAATCACCGCTTCGCTATCCGTTTATTCATATGAGTTGTCTAACCTGTTTTATACCGAACGATTATGTAAGCGGTATTTTGATTGACTGACTTAGGTCAATCTAAGACTACCTGAATGGTGAAGTCTCCAAATATATACGATCTGGTTTCATGAGATTGGTCCTCACCTGGACGTGTAATAATTACGCCGATGTTGGCTTTCGCTGAGCACCGCTCAAATCTGTTTTGGTACGTCATTTGGATGCTTTTATTTCTAATAATATCTTTTTCCTTTTGACTTGTTGTTGTTTGTCTTCCTATGTTATAATCAATTATCATAATAGCAATAGTTTATGTGTAATTTGATTTGTACATTAACAATTTCCCACACACAACACATCTGCAGCAGACGACTTTAAAAAACAAATTGGCAAACACGTGAAATCTGAATAAATGGGTGTTTATTTAAGAAAAAGGAACAGTTACTCATTATGAGAAATTTCACCTTTTTGCCACAACATTTTCAAAAGGTTTTCTGGTTTAGAAACGTCGGAAAGCGTCGCGTATGTGGGAAAGTGTTAACAGAAATTAGCTGTATTGAGCGGAATGGGGTCTTTAAGCGTATCCGACTCGGCAACACTTAAATATCCATAGGCGCAATACACCCGTGTATTGTTAATTGGTGATACATACATCTACAGCCCTATTGCACGCAGGCTGACAGCCAATGCTCACACTAGTATTCACTGCGCCAAGATGGAAGACCATCCCAAATCGCTTTAAACGTTCGTCCAGTTTAACTGTGTTGCGTGTACGGCAAACTATTCCTATGTACATCAACCTATGGTACGATTGGACTTTATCCCATCGTTTCGTAGATGTACGGCAATCTCTTCCTTTGTACGTTAACCTAAGGTACGATTGGACTTTATCCTATCGTTTTGTAGATGTACGGCAAACTCTTCCTGTGTACGTCAACCAATGGTACGATTGGACTTTATCCTATCGTTTCGTGGATGTACGGCAAACTCTTCCTTTGTACGTCAAACTATGGTACTTGGACTTTATCCCATCGTTTCGTAGATGTACGGCAAACTCTTCATTTGTACGTCAACCTATGGTACTTGGACTTTATCCCATCGTTTCGTAGATGTACGGCAAACTCATCCTTTCTACGTCAACCTATGGTACTTGGACTTTATCCCATCGTTTCGTAGATGTACGGAAAAGTCTTCCTATGTACGTCAACCTATGGTACGATTGGACAATATCCCATCGTTTAGTAAATGTACGGCAAACTCTTCCTATGTACGTCAAGCTATGGTACTTGGACTTTATCCCATCGTTTCGTAAATTTACGGCAAACTCTTCCTATGTACGTCAAGCTATGGTACTTGGACTTTATCCCATCGTTTAGTAGATGTACGGCAAACTCTTCCTATGTACGTCAAGCTATGGTACTTGGACTTTATCCCATCGTTTAGTCGATGTACGGCAAACTCTTCCTATGTACGTCAATCTATGGTACGATTAAACAATATCCCATCGTTTAGTAGATGTACGGCAAACTCTTCCTATGTACGTCAAGCTATGATACTTGGACTTTATCCCATCGTTTCGTAGATGTACCGCAAACTCTTCCTATGTATGTCAAGCTATGGTACTTGGACGATATCCCATCATTTTGTAGATGTACGACAAACTCTTCCTATGTACGTCAAGCTATGGTACTTGGACGATATCCCATCATTTCGTAGATGTACGGCAAACTCTTCCTATGTACGTCAACCTGGACGATTAGTATCACTATCGAATATAGCATAAATTTACAGCTCTAGATTAGGGATATACTTCATGTTCTGAAATCCTTATTTGATTATCAAAACATATGTTGGTTCTTAAATCCTTTGTTAATGGTACTCAAAATCATCCGCTCAGTGAGACGAACTTGTTGAGTAACCACAACATAGTGTTTAGTCAAGTTATAAGAGAAATACTGTGGTTTAAATGCCAGTTTACTCCTCAATATATAGGTAAAATTACGCCAAATACATTCGCGGCCATGCTTATCCAAAATTTATAATTCATGCCAAATATAGTCCATAAAAAGGAAAAATATCAGTTTATTCCCCCATTATCTAGTCATATGAAATACATTTATGTGTAATGTTTGTATATTTTTTACACATACATGTAAGGCATTTACGACCAAAGTACACGTATCAAACGGCACACACTCAGTTACATATGGCTCTGCGATAATGACTTATTAGTCACAGCAGGTATAAGGGAGGACTATAGGTCACAATACACCATATAATTTCCTTCTCTGTTTCTATGTAAATCAACCAGTTTCAACCCTCAATTGTCAGACTTTCTAAGCGTTTTACAGGTAGAACCCCCTATATCATTGGAAAGAGTTACCTGTAAGCTTTAAAATAATCCAAAGAAAATAGGATGTTGTGTTCTACTCATATTATATATTCAATGCGTATTAAATTGACCACGAATTAAAGATTTCAAATGTATCATGTGCTAGATTTTGATTGTCCGACAAGATTATTTTATGTTTTTGTCAAATGCATTATTCACTTTTTAATACATGTTAGTGCTGGCTGTTAACTTGTTGATTTATGCTTTTGTATGTTAAGCTAAATGTCAGAATAAAATTTGAAGATAATTACATTTTAGTCTATTTTTCATATAAACATAAAACTGACATACTTTTAATTCGTAAATATCAACAAAGTGACTTTGATTATAGTTGTTATTTTGGTATGCGACGTCATACGGGACGCCATTGATATGCTCTATACTATGCGTCATCTTTAAACCCCTGGAACAAAAACAAAACTGAATTCATGCAATAGTCCTAATCCGACCTGACCATGGCTCGAACTTTAAATCTCGGAATTCAAAGACGAACATCATATTGTTTTCTTTACATAAATCGGGTCACTAGCAAGACAAAACAATTTCCTTTTGTCATACATCTCGCTGCTTGTAGCCACTCTGTTGTGCTGCGTCCTCGAATTTCCAGACAGAAATAGCTGTGAACCGTCCCTAGGACTTTTCGATTTAGCCCCCCCCCCCCCCCCCCCCCCCCCCCCCCCGAATGGATATCACTTTATCAGCATGAAAATATCAGATTGATTGATTGATTGATTGATTGGTTGATTGATTGGTTGATTGATTGGTTGATTGATTGGTTGATTGATTGGCTGAATGATTGGTTGATTGATTGGCTGAATGATTGGTTGATTGATTGGTCGATTGATTGGTTGATTGGGGTTTACCGTCATTTGCAACAACTTTTCATCTATATCAAGGCGGGAAGTTCATGTATTTCCTGGCTTTCTCACACCAGTGAGACTTTACAAGCGAATGGGTGATTTTCCACATGGACTGTTAGTCCATTAATGTAAGACGAATGACGCTTGTCAAACGTCAAAAAGAATGTTGTCCGGGCGAAAATAGTACTGGACAGTACTCTTAATTCCGATGTGAATGTTCCTTTATCGTTTAAACAGTGCACTTTGCGCGATTTTAATCACCGTTTGAACATCTCTCTTTGTGTGATTTTAATCATCATTTAAACATCTCTCTTTTATGCGGTTTAAATCACCATTTGAACACCTAGCTTTGTGCATTTTTAAATCACCGTTTGAATATCTCTCTTTGTGCGATTTTAATTTCTGTTTGAAAATCTCTCTTTGCGCGAATTCAATCACCGTTTGAACATTCCTCTTTGAGCGATTTCAATCACCGTATGAACATTTCTCTTTGCGCGATTTGAATAACCGTATGAACATTTCTCTTTGCGCGATTTGAATAACCGTATGAACATTTCTCTTTGCGCGATTTGAATAACCGTATGAACATTCATCTTTGCGCGATTTCAATCCTACTTTGAACACTCCTCTTTTTCGCGATTTTAATCACCGTATGAACATCCCCCTTTGCGCGAATATTATCACCGTATGAACATTCCTCTTTGAGCGATTTTAATAACCGTATGAACATTCCTCTTTGCGCGATTTCAATCATAGTTTAAACACTCCTATGCACATCTCTCTTTGCGCAACTTTAATCACAGTTTGAACATTTCTCTTTGCCCGATTTTAATCACCGTTTGAATATCTCTCTTTGCGCCATTTTAATCACCGTTTGAACTTTCCTCTTTGCGCGATTTTAATAACGTTTGAACATCTTTCTTTGCCCCATCTTAATCACCGTTTGAATATTCCTCTTTGCGCGATTTTAATAACCGTTTAATCATTCATCTTCGCACGATTTTAATCACCATTTGAACATCTCTCTTTGCGCGATATTAATCACCGTTTGAACATCTCTCTTTGCGCAACTTTAATCACCGTTTGAACATTTCTCTTTGCCCGATTTTTATCACCGTTTGAACATTTCTCTTTGCCCGATTTTAATCACCGTTTGAAAATTCTTCTTTGCGCGATTTGAATAACGTTTGAACATCTCTCTTTGCGTGATTTCAATTACCAGTTGCTCATCTCGCTAAGCACGATTGTAATCGGTTTTGACTTTTGATCGCAATTGTAATCGAATTAAAAATCGCAGAAGGACGGTTATTGTATGACTTAGCTCAAATTGAACTTTACTACTAGTTTATAGCCTATTTTCTCTATAAGGATCAACAGTAATCCGATTAACACACGATTAACCCATTTCAGATTGATACTTATCGATCATTACATTTACGTAAATAATTAGCTACATGGCATAGGCAATCGAGGGATGTATTCCGTTAATTCTTATTTGAGTTTTAAGCAATTTTTAGCAGTGTTTTAGTTATATCTTTTATCACTTATAAACTTTTTGCCACCTAGCGACTACTCCATTAGATGTATATGTTAATTTAACTCTTTCAGCGCCACAGGCAATATTGAGGTTTTTGCAAACAATGCAGATTCAGGTGAGTCAGCTCGTAACGAGCTGTCTCACCTGAAATCAGCATTGTTTGCCTTTTAGTTACCGAAATAGTCCAAAACTTTCATAAATTGAGAAATGGACACACCCGATTTTGAACATGAAAGAGTCTACTTTAAATAATTCGGCGCTGAAAGAGTTAACACATATCTGTCCATGGTAATTTTGGATATGCAACAGCCTAGATTAGCTTGCTGCTCCGTGCACGTGCATATACAGTTAGATCCAGCTTCGACGAGTTATCTTTGTAAACGATAGACCTATTTTAAAAACCCTTTCAGCGGTAAATTTCCTAACACAGACTCTTCCATGTTCAAAAACGAGCCTCACCATTTCTCATGTAATAACAGTTTTTGGACTATTTCGATAACTAAAAGAAAAACAATGCTGATTTCAGGTGAGACAGCTCGTCACGAGCTGACTCACCTGAATCAGCATTGTTTTCAAAAACCTCAGTATTACTTTTGGCGCTGAAAGAGTTTTAAAACTCTTACCGCGGCAAATTTCCTACCATAGAATCTTCCTTGTTCAAAAACGGACGACTCCATTTTTCATGTATTTTATAAGTTTTAGATTATTTTGATTACTTAAAGGCAAATAATACCTACTTCGGGTGAGACAGTTTGTTACGAGCTGACTGATCTGAATTTGTATTGTTTGCAAAAAAAACTTCGTTATTGCCATTGGCGATGAAAGAGCTAATCATAGGACATCTTTTCCAGCAACAGGCAACATTTGAAGCCTGCGCAGCTTACTGCTGTATTAACAGTCCATGGAATAAGGATAATATTTTTCTAAAAAGAGTTTTAACTTCGACTTCTAATTTCTCTTAATTTAGCCCTTCCCACTTTCAAACGCATTTGCAGCAGACGACTTTTGAAAACATTGTGACAAAAGGAGAAATTGCTCAAAACTAGCAATTTCTCCTTTTGCCACAAAGTTTTCAACGCTATTTAATAATTAAACTCTCATTTATGGAGATATTTCACATTTTTACCAATATGTTTTTTCGAAGCCGTCTGCTGCAGAATTGTCTTAAGTGGGAGAGGGTTAACTTTCTTTTCTATACGACCTAATTGCATTTTGGGGGAGTCAAATATAATATAGACGACCGTAACTCACGTGTGACTTTTGGTACAGCTAAGGCCTTATCAATTTTATTTTTTGAATATATGCTTTATCAAAAAGAAAGATATTTTGCGTAAGCAATTTTGATTATCGGAAGTTCAGGTTACAAGTACTCGAAGGGATCAACAACATAAAGACATGTTGGGTTCTCCATTTTACAATATTAAAAAAAGCCTAAAAATATATATATATTTTTAATTTAGCTTAAATAAGAAAAGCTGAAGGATTTACTCGATTGCGATTAAATTGCTTTAAAAATACGTCCGATTTATATCCAATAACCCTTACCAATATACAGACGTTTTCGCAATTTCTCCTTTTGCCAAAATGGTTTCATTATTTTTTCTAAAACTAATCATCTATAGAAAGAGAGTTTTCATCTTTTTTCTCCAGAGTATGTCAAAGTCGTCTGCTGAAGATGTGTTGTATGTGAGAAAGGGTCACATGTTTGTCCAGACGAGAAAAGGTTCATGGTTAATCCGCAAGCACTCATATATATATACCAATAGGCACACAGCTTAATCGATTATCATTCTGAATCGAGACGTGGTGCTAGTTAAAAGGTTGGGGATTTAATTTGTAGGTACTACTCATACTTCGGAATATTCATTGTATGATATAGAAGGTATTGTCTAGTTCGCGCAATTATTAAGGAACGCTACCTGTAATACAGCACGGACCATTTTGCAAACCAGGTAAGTGTATTTTGTTGTAGATTTAATCTTAAATTTTTACGCGACAGAAGGCATTGTGAGTTCGGATCCCAGCTCGGTCAACATTCTTTCCGACGTTAAACAAAAGTCACTGTGACATGCTTCATTCGAGTTAACCCTTTCTCTCAAAACGAGCAATTTCTCCTTTTGCCACAATGTTTTCCACTTTTAGTCATAGGTAATTCATTCAATTATAGAGATTTTCTATTTTTTGACAAAGAATGTTCAAAGTCGTCTGCTGCAGAATTGTCGTATGAGGGAAAGGGTTAAACCCTAATCAACATTTTCCCACATGCATCTTTAACTTTTTCAGCACCGAATTGTTTAATTGGACTCTTCCATGTTCAAATTCGGGCGTCTCAATGTTTCATGCAATAACAGTTTTGAACTATTTTGATAACTAACAGGCAAAAAAATGCTGATTTCAGGTGAGACAGCTCATTACGAGCTGACTCACCTGAATCTGTATTGTTTGCAAAAAGCTCAATATTGGCTTTGGCGCTGAAAAAGTTAAACACAAATCTGCGACAGACAGCTGCGACAAAAAGCTACCTAGACAAAATATATGAAAAGTGACTTTAAATAAAAGTGTAATAACTGAATAGAGTTGAAAAAAGAATTGTGGCGAAACGAAAAGTTTGTCATTATGTGCAACTTTCCCTGTTGCCTCAATGTTTTCAAAACTCGTTTGATGTAGAGGCGTCACAATACGTTTAAACCTTCAAACTACAATTGCAAGTCTTCTTTCACCCGGGCTCAAGATAGACCATTTTTAACGTACTAATTGATTGATAGATTGATTGGGAGTTAACGCAGTTTTCGAAAAAGAAATCTGTCATATCTGTTCGGATCCCAGCTCGGCCAACACACTTTCCGACGTTTAACAAAAGTCACTGTGACATGCTTCATTCGACTTTCACCAATGGGCTGTTTAACAGTCTATGTGGAAAAAGAGCCAGTTGCTTGGAAAGTATGTTTTGTGGTTTATTGGTGTGGGAAAACCAGGAAACGCATGAGTAGGTGAACTGGTCGCCGTGATATGACTGAAAAAATTGTTGAAATGGCGTTAACCCTTTCCCTCATATAGACGCTTTCTGACGCCTCTGCAGCAGACGTCTTTTTGAAAACATAGCGACAAAAGAAGAAATTGCCACAATGTTTTTCACTTTTAGTCATAGGTTAGTCATCATTCAATTATAGAGATTTTCTATTTTTTGACAAAGAATGTTCAAAGTCGTCTGCTGGAGAATTGTCGTATGAGGGAAAGGGTTAAATCCAGTTCGCCTACTCATGTGTTTCCTGGCTGTCCCAAACCAGTAATCCATAAAACAATCTTTCCAAGCAACTGTCTGCTTTTCCACATAATTGGTAGAAGATAAATGACACTTGTCACAATGAATTTTGTCAAAGGACGGAAACAATGTTGACCGAGCTGGGGTTCGAAATCCCTGGATTGAAAGCCCGCGTCGCTACCGACTGAGCTATCGGGGGCTGAGGTAATATTTACGAATGCGGTAAAAGAATGCCCTGTTCATCAATGGGGACGATCTAGATTTAAACTGCTTATCAGAGGTTTCTTTCAACTTATCGGAAGTGCAAGATTGGATTGTTCGGATGCACTGGCCGACCTAGATACGCATTGGTCGCAAATGCATAACGTGTTTCTTTGTGTTGTTCTTTAACGCGCCCCTTGTAAGTTTCGTGCGTGTGTAATCCAGTTTAAATCTTTTCTTGTCGATGTCTCTGGTTAAATGATGAAAAAATATTTCCATACCTTACATTTAAAGAAACACGTGTTCTTTAAATTCAGGGCTTTAACATACAGATGGTATTCAGAGATAAAGACAGAGTAAAGATTTAAAATAAAAATTATCAGTTGGTAAAAACTCACTGAAATGCTGTTGGGGGAAAGTGTTAACGTTAAATTACGAGAAAACCAACAGTATGGCCTCTGCGTAATCTGTCGACTCAGATCAGCTGGCGCAGTCCGCGCAGGCTAATCCGGGGCGACGCATTCCGTCTCAGGGGGATAGAGGCATACAGTAATGATTCCTGAAACAGGCAATCCACAGGAGGCGAAAAGTGCCTGTCCGGGTAAGCCCGCGCGGCATGCTTAGGCTGATCCGAATCGATACTTTACGCAATGTAAATTTTACCTAACATACTTGATACTCTGTTGTTAATGCTAAGCGAAGAGCACTTCATGAGTGTGCAATCATATGAAAACATCAAGAAGGATGGTACAGGAAGATCGGGTGGGGGGGGGGGGGGGGCGGTCGTGGGTTTGATACCCGGCCGAGTCATATCAACTGATACTTGAAATAGTAGAAAAAGCTGCCCGCATTGACACTCAGGGTTACGGCGGGATGAGCATTACGACTGACTGGCTGGTGTCGGGATAAATGGACCAGCAGTACTGGTAACTTATCCAGGAAACGCCGTGATATAACTGGGGAAAAAAATGTTGAAAGCGTCTTGAAACACCAAACAATCAAAAGTTAAATAAATTAAGAATGTTAACCCTTTCCCTCATATAGACGCTTTCTGACGCCTCTGCAGCAGACGACTTTTGAAAACACTATGACAAAAGGAGAAAGTGCTCAAAACGAGCACTTTCTCCTTTCACCATAGTGTTTTCAACATTGTTCAGTTATTATACCATTATTTATAGAGAGTTTACACATTTTTTTTCATTTATTCAATTATTATTCCATTATTTATAAAGAGTTTTCACATATTTTGTCATCCATTCAATTATTATACCATTATTAATAGAGAGTTTTCACATTTTTTGCAAAATGTCTGCAAAGTTGTCTGCTGCAGATTTGCTGTATGTAGGAAAGGGGGGTTTACCATCACTATCGATGGCTGGTTTTCGTATGACTGAGCTATTTTGACAATAAACGGACTGCAGTGCCATAGTCAGAAACGCGACAATGCTGAATTGATGTCGATAGCTATCTAAAGATACAATTTAGGTAAAATGAAATTAAAGTAAAAAGCTGGATCAAAATTACCATTTACGTTCGTGAATATTGAGTTCGATGTTTTGTGGTCGCCAGGATAAAAGATTGGATTATGTACGTAAGGATAGGAGCTAAAGTACATGTTGAGTCATACTATTGAATAAATAGTCAGTTGCCAAATACACACGCCTGTTGATGCTATTGCTAATCAGCAGTTGTCATTATTAACGGCCACGACCTACACCCGTCCGTCATCGTTGGTCTTAATGCCAGGGTCCAATTTCACCGAACTTTCTTAGCTCTAAGTAATACTTAAATAATTAACTGCATATTCCGTCATATATGTTTCCCTAATAACAATGCCAAACTTGTTAATATCAAGTTGTGTAAGTCAGCAAGGTAATTGTCTATGTCAACACAGTAATTTACTTAAATATATTCTTCCATTCGTGTTTTAAAAAAATATTTGGGGAACAAGAAATGATGAAATTTATTAAGTAAGGTAGGTGGTATTGGACCCAGGACTAATTACAGAAAAATAAACAAAATACGTATGCAGATATACACGTTATATCACGAACAATCGAACACATCATACGGGTAAGTAACCAGTACTTCCGGTCCATTTATCATGACTCCAGTCGTAATGCTAACCCTGCTATCCTGAGCGCTGATGAGGGCAGCTTTTACTACCAAATCTAAAAGTGTTTGGTGTGAGCTGATCGGGGATCGAACTCGAGACCTCCCGCAACCGAAGCGGACTCTCTAACACTACACCACCGAGGCAGTATGTATTTACAAGAGCTAACAATAATAAAAAAAAAAAAAATAGCCAGTAAGCAATTTGTTAAGAACAACTGAGGAAATGTTGTACAATGAAACAATCGAACCTTCGTTTAAACTTTCGGAGGAGAGATGCTTTCAAATGTACTAAATAAACACATATTGGAGCCGTTCCACGAGAAAACCAACGTTATCTACTCTGCGAAATGTATGGACCCAGATCAGCCTGCACAGATCGCGCATGCTAATCTAGGCCGACACATTCCATCTCAGAGGGAAAGAGGTATAAAGTAATGCTTCCTGAAACATTAAACAAAATCCACAGAAGGCAAAAAGTGTCTGTCTGTCCGGGTTAGCCTGTGCGGCATGCTTAGACTGATCCGGGTTGATACTTTACGCAGAGTCCAACATGTTGGTTTTCTCGTGGACCGGCTCATTTCTGCTTTTTGCTAAATATTTGTTATAGGATTAAACCTCTGTCACGATGGATTGCTCATTTTCCCTCTCCTTCCATTGACTTTGTGTAAGTTCGCTTATCATATTTGTTCAATCTTCTTCGGATAATTCCGTCATCCATCATCATCCGAGGTGTTCCGATTGGTGCAATGTTGTGCAATTCATAACGTCATGATTCGGATAACTGCATACATGGTTACCTCGTGAATGCTCGTGAGCGCTCGTGACTCATTTAAACGATTAATCGTGAAGGTACCAGGTCAAGACGTTACCTTCGCTAGCTGGTACATAGATCAGATGACAAGTACAAGTTGGATCAGATTGAAGCTTACCAACTCGATCGATATTAAACAGGCACGTTAGGTGACACATAAAAATGAGCGATATAGACAAGCGATCAATGTAGATAATTCTCTGTAAATTATTGTCATGCTAGTTCACGTCGCTTTCAAGTCATATCACGGTGTGTACCGGGTAAGGTACCAGTACTACTGGTCCATTTATCCTGTCACTAGCGAATCAGACGTACTGCTTACCCACAATTCTTATAGGAAAAGAGGGTAAACCATTACAAACGTTTTGAAAATATTTGGTAGGACTGATCGAGGATCCTACCCACGACCTCAGGCACTGGAGATGGACGATACGATATATCCTAACAACATTGAAGCGGTCCTCTTTAACTCTTTCTGCGCCGAATTGTTTAAAGTAGACTCTTCCATGTTCCAAATCGGGCGTCTCCATTGCTCATGTAATAACAGTTTGGTCTATTTTGATAACTAAAAGGCAAACAATGCTTTTTTCAGGTGAGACAGCTCGTTACGAGCTGACTCACCTGAATCAGTATTGTTTGCAAAAACCTCAATATTGCCTTTGGCGCTGAATTAGTTAAAGTATAACAGTTGAATAAAGTTGAAATCATTGTGGCAACTTGAGAAATTATTATCAATGTCTCCGTTTGTCACACAGTTTTCAAAAGTTAGTCTGCTGCAGAGACGTCAAAATCCGTCTATATGAGGGAAAGTGTGTTAAGTCCCAGAACTCATAAAAGTCCCCATACAAACAAAGGGTTCCGAATCTGTTCTATTTCGACGTTAACAACCGTTTTTACAAAGGTACATTTAAACTTTTAGAGGTATTTTTTTTACAACGTTTTGTTTACCTTTCCTGACTGAGATAATCATATGAGCCATCCCACGAGAAAATCCAACATTATGGACTCTGCGTAAAGTATCGACCCGGATCAGTCTAAGCACGCCGCGCACTTTTCCCCTCCTGTAGATTTTCTGTTTCAGGAATCAATACTCTATACCTCTTTCCCCCTGAGACGGAATGTGTCGGCCGGATCAGTCTGCGCGGACAGCGCTGGCTGATCTGGTCGATACATTACGCAGATGTCTATCGCCGCAGCTGCAATATGGGGGCATTTTGAGAAAATCCAACATTATGGACTCTGCGTAAAGTAACGACCCGGATCAGTCTAAGCACGCCGCGCACTTTTCCCCTCCTGTAGATTTTCTGTTTCAGGAATCAATACTCTATACCTCTTTCCCCCTGAGACGGAATGTGTCGGCCGGATCAGTCTGCGCGGACAGCGCTGGCTGATCTGGTCGATACATTACGCAGATGTCTATCGCCGCAGCTGCAATATGGGGGCATTTTGAGAAAATCCAACATTATGGACTCTGCGTAAAGTAACGACCCGGATCAGTCTAAGCACGCCGCGCACTTTTCCCCTCCTGTAGATTTTCTGTTTCAGGAATCAATACTCTATACCTCTTTCCCCCTGAGACGGAATGTGTCGGCCGGATCAGTCTGCGCGGACAGCGCAGGCTGATCTGGTCGATACATTACGCAGATGTCTATCGCCGCAGCTGCAATATGGGGGCATTTTGAGAAAATCCAACATTATGGACTCTGCGTAAAGTAACGACCCGGATCAGTCTAAGCACGCCGCGCACTTTTCCCCTCCTGTAGATTTTCTGTTTCAGGAATCAATACTCTATACCTCTTTCCCCCTGAGACGGAATGTGTCGGCCGGATCAGTCTGTGCGGACAGCGCAGGCTGATCTGGTCGATACATTACGCAGATGTCTATCGCCGCAGCTGCATTTTGGGGGCATTTTGAGAAAACCAACATTGTGGACTCTGCGTAAAGTAACGACCCGGATCAGTCTAAGCACGCCGCGCAGGCTAACCAAGACAAACACTTTTCGCCTCCTGTGGATTTTCTGTTTCTGGAATCATTACTCTTTACCTCTATTCCCCTTGAGACGGAATGTGTCGACCCGGATTAGCCTACGCGGACTGCGCAGGCTGATCTAGGTCGATATATTACGCAGATGCCATTATGTTGGTTTTGGGATGGCTCAATTATCGCGTTCAACAAAAGCCGAGATCAGAATAAACTTATTCTATTTTAAGATGAAGTAAACGTTTAAGCACTTCATGTCGAAGGTTTAATCAAACAATTAAAGCTATTTTTTATGACATTCGATGTTGGATTTATGACAGATAATCGTCTATAAGGGTTCTATTTACGCGAACAGTGCAAATAATATCGTCTCTGTGAACAATTACTGACTTTTAGATAGCCGTTACCTGATACGATATTGTTTGAGTCGTCAGAATAAACATCGTAATAGTGTAGCATATAGACATTTGAATGTTTAATTTTGATCTAGAGTTGAACACATTGTCGGAAAAGGAGAATTTGCTCATTTTCCATCAATGTTTTAACAAGTTGTCTACTGCTAAGACGTCGAACGTCCTCTAAAGCTTAGAAAGGGTTCAACACTCTTTAAAGAACCGTAAAACAGATTAATAGTAAAGGGACAATCATAAAACGCAAGTATCTCATAAACTTCAAAAGCGAAATGAATTTTGGGCGCAGTGCTTTAAAACTCCATTACCGATTCAGAGCATACATTTTTAATTTGAACCGTTCCACGAAAAAACCGACATGGTTGATTATAAGTATCGACCCAGATCAGACTAAGCATGCCGAGCATGCTCATCCGGGCAGACACATTTCGCCTACTGTAGAATTTCTGTAGAAGTTTTGTCTCAGGAATCATAACTCTACATCTATATCCCACTGAGACGGAAAGTGTCGGTCCGGGCCAGCCTGTGCAGGCTGATCTGGTACGATACATTTACGTAGAGTCCATAATGTTGGTTTCTCGTGACACGGCTCATTTAGTAAATACGGGAAACTACTCGGTATTACTCATACATCCAATGCAAACGTTTATTCATTAACTGTCGATGTTCTACGTGCGTTGAAATCACCGCGTATAGAAATTACATTTAACCCTTTCCCTCATACGACAATTCTGCAGCAGACGACTTTGGACATATTTTGTCAAAAAGTAGAAAATCTCTATAATTGAATGGATAACCTATGACTAAAAGGGGAAAACATTGTGGCAAAAGGAGAAATTGCACGTTTTGTGCAATTTCTTCTTTTGTCACTATGTTTTCAAATAGCCGTCTGCTGCAGAGGCGTCAGAAAGCGTCTATATGAGGGAAAGGGTTAAGATCACTGAACATATTACAATGTTTAAAACATTTCCCACATGCAAACACATTATGACCTATCTGCAGCTGACGATTTTTGAAAACATTATGACAAAAGGAGAAATTGATCATAACGAGTGATTTCTCTTTTTGCAAACATTTTTTTTCAACCCTATCATTATTCTTTCGTTAATAGAGATTTTCCATGCATTTGCCTAGATGTTTTCAAAGTCGTCTCCTGCATATTTACCTATGCCAGAAGTGAAAGTCCTGTTTATTTCGTACAACATGCTGGGGGTTGAAAGGATTATCGGCTGTGAGCCAGGATGGACTGATTAAGCATCCATTTCCGAAAGTAGGAGCAACAGTCGTCTGCTAGTGGAGGCGCATTATGTCGTCCGTGTAGACGTAAAAACATCTCATTGGAGCCTTTACCATTACGTGTTTTTTTTTATTGTTTTTTTGCAACTGTCACTTGACAGCCCGTTTATTTTGTTTATCATACATTTTGTTTTACATAGGTAACACAATTTACAGCAACTGTAAACATTTTATAAAGAAAAAGAAAATACAGTATATTGTAAGAAACAATTCCAATTATTAGAAAGCAAATAAAATACTGCTGTTGCATTATTTGTATTATCAATCTAGAACATAACGGAAACGAAAAAATCGCTGTAATGATGAAGTGATCGAGTGCGTTCGATTGTTTGTGTATATGTGTGTCTGTTTTGAGTCAGTTTTATTATGTTATGTTGGTTTAAACGGCAAGACCAATTTAAATTGAACTTGAAAAATGTTTTGCTTAATATTATTAAAGATTGTCGTGAATTTTTTTAAACATGGCGTCAACTGTACTTTCCCTGTTTGCTATCTTCCAAAGATAGGAGAACTCTTGTTTGAAAAGTAAAAATATATTGTAGAATTTTGTTCTGTGCCTTTACCATTACGTATATACATAGTTTAACTATTTCATTGCCGTTGTTCACAAAGTCGACTCTTCCATGTTGAAAATTGGACAACTCCATTTTGAGTCCAATAGGACATTTAATACAATTTAATATCTAAGTGGCGAACAATGCAGATTTCAGGAGAGACAGCTCGTTACATGATCCATTTTTCGCCTGTCGCTTAAATTAATTCAGAATCACTGAAATATTCAATATCAAGAGTTCACCTAACCAAACACCCTAGGACTAGCCAAAGATTAGATTATATAGGTATACTTATACTTACTAAAACACTTATCCCGTTACCCGATTTCATAATATTTAAACTATTGCAATAGAACGTGTGTTATTAACTCTTTCAGCGCCAAATTGTTTACAGTAGACTCTTCCATGTTCAAAATCGGGCGTTTCTATTTCAATATACTACTATTTTGGACTATTTTGATAACATAAAGGCAAACAATGCTGATTTCAGGTGAGACAGCTCGTTACGAGCTGACTCGCCTGAATCAGTATTGTTTGCAAAAACCGGAGTATTGCCTTTGGCGCTGAAAGAGTTAAGGTAACGAAAATTGGAGTCTATTGAAATCAAGATTTTAGACATATAAAGACAAACACATGATAATCACGTGGATCGGAGGACTGAATAAGAGGTAGTGAACTGGTCTTTTCCCCACAATATTTCTCCTATTACTCAACCAAATCCTTTGTTGTGGGTACTCAAAAGAATCGTCTCACTGAGGACGATTCTTGTTTATACCCACAATATAGGGTTTAAATGTCAAAAAACGGATTTAAGAACATGACGAATACCCGTTATCTATACGATCCCCAGACGCGGCACTACGGTCATGGTGGAGTTCCCTTGGGCAAGGCACATTTTCTAGCCTAGTACTGGTTTGTTTACCCAGGGATCATGAATAAGTGAACTGAAATAATGTTGAAAGCGGCGTAAAACCCCAATAAATAAATACATTAGTTCAAATAGTTTGCAATGCCGTTTGCCGAAAACATTAAAAAGTATTTAGATCGGGTTACGCGACTTTAGACAACATTGAACATTGACTTATTTAGTCATTCTCAGTACGGCTCTAGGCAGCATTTGCAAACAAAGAAGACGAAGCTCGGCACGTATATACGTGAAGTTCAATCTTGATCTACATTGTTTCATCTGAACAAGAACTCGTCTTCATGGATATGAAAGACCATGTCAAAACTCATGGACCGTGGTATCAGTAAACCCTTTCCCACTTACAGACTCTGTATGTAACCTATGCAGCAGACGACTTTTGAAATCATCGCTGCAAAAGGAGAAATTACTTATTAATCCAAAAAGCAAATTGTCCATCTGCCATCATGTTTTCAACTCTATTCGATAATTTTCCTGAAATTTAAGGTGATTTTCGATATGTTTTGCCCAGATATATTCAATGTCGTCTCCTGCTGATTTATTGTATGTTGAAAAGGGGTTAAGTCTTTAAGGGTTACTTAATGCCAGTTGGGTAAGGGTTAAGAGTTTCTGACTATCAGCCAGGGTGGATTAAACAAAGGAATGGTCAGTTCAAACGACTTAAGGACACCCGATTATGTGTTTAAGTCGCGATTAATATGGATTTAACCTCTTTTCCACATACAACATATAGATCTGCAGCGTACGACTCTGAACACTTACAAGCAAACATGTGGAACAACTTTGTCGATAATAACTTAACCATCAAATAGGGTTGAAAACATTGTGACAAATGGATAAATTGCTCACACCTTACTATGCTCAGTCGTCTTATGATTGTCGTAAAATGAAACACACCTAAATATGCTCAATCGTTATATGATTGTCGTTAAATAAAACACACCTTACTATGCTCAATCGTATTATGATTGTCGTAAAATAAAACACACCTTACTATGCTCTATCGTCTTATGATTGTCGTAAAATAGAACACACCTTACTATGCTCTATCGTCTTAGGTTTGTCGTAAAATAAAACACACCTTACTATGCTCTATCGTCTTATGATTGTTGCAAAATAAAACACACCTTACTATACTCGTATCATGATTGTCGTAAACTAAAACACACATTACTATACTCTATCGTCTTATGATTGTTGTAAAATAGAAAAATGTGATTTATATTCATCAGCAATGTATACACATGGTTGGTAATAGCTGGACATTACCCAACACATATATATATCGATAAAAGGTACATTGTTTTTATTAGAAATGCGGTAGTGCTTTCTTAAAGGTTGCAAAGGCTCCTTTCATTGAATGCAATTGCCTCAAGGCTTTGCTATGAACAATTGGCACTCGGGATAAAGTGTTGGACAATATGGTATGGTGATGTATATATGTAAATATATGTAAAAACTCATTATATTTAATGGAAAATAAATTCAACTATTGTTTACAGTGAGATCATGAACACTTAGGTTTTCTGTTTACCTAGTACCCCAAACATTATTAGACTTTGACAACATAATGCGATAACAAGAATGTTAAGCGATTAGTAATGAGAAGAAAAGCTATACAACAATGCTCTTTCATATGGTACGAAATATGTGGATGTCGATGACGTCGTGCTAAACGGTTATAACTACATGTTCATACAATCCTTTTGCATTAAACCAGAGACATATACACACACAGAGACATATAAACACCTGTCTCTGAATGTCTCTGATTAAACACATACTGTATGATCTTGAGTTATCCGGATATGAGCCGTTCCACGACAAAACCAACATTGCGGACCCTGCGTAATGTATCGATCCAGATCAGCCTGCGCAGTTCGCGCAGGCTAATCCGGGTCGTCACATTCCGTCTCCGGGAGATAGAGGTATAGAGTAACGAGTCCTGAAACAGAAAATCAACAGGAGGAGGAAAGTGTGTGTCCGGGTTAATCTGCACGGCATGCCTGAGCTGATCCGTCAATACTTTACGCAGAGCCCATAATGTTGGTTTTCTTGTGGAACAGCTCATATCGCTCTTAGTTCCTGTTATTCTATCCAACTCTTGAATATAGACTTGTTTTGACTATGTTAACCCTTTCCCTTATATAGACGCTTTCTGACGCCTCTAGGATATAGTCCAACCTGGTAATGCCGAGTCCCAATAGGGCAGTCGATAGCGACGCTGGATAAAAATCCAGGGGTTGTGAGTTCAAACCCCAGCTCGGTCAACAATCTTCCCGATGTTTGACAAAGGTCAACGCGACAAGCGTCATTCGTCGATCACCCCAACATTTGGCTAATAGTCTATGTTGAAATGCCAGTTGCTTGAACAGACTGTTGAGAGCAAGCTAGGAAACATATGGTTCAGTGAACTGGCCGCCGTGATATGAGTGAAATAATTTTGAATACACCATTAAATCCCAGACTATCAATCAACCGGCATGAAATGTTGACTGCAGAGGTCCTGATAAGGAGGGGTATACAGCTCTTTTACCCACAATGTCTCTCTTATTATGAAAGGAAACCCTATGTTGTTGGTACTATATGAAAGTACAATATTTGAATAGAGTTGAACATATTTTGACAAAAAAGAGAAATTGCTCGTTTTGAGCATTTTCTTCTTTTGTCGCCATGATTTCAAATATCCGTCTGGTGCAGAGGTGTCCGAAAGCGTCTATATGGCGGACAGGGATACATCATGCAAGCGGAACCTGAACACTTTGCTTGGACTGTTTGTATGTTCATACACACCCCATCTTTTTCTCTACGCAAGGATAAGACTATTAATGTATTTTCTTTACAGGCCATGGCGTGGCACAAACAGAAGGAGTATGACCCTACGGCGGCTTTCCTGGCCAACAACAAACAACAACAACTACTGGAAATCAAGATAAATGACATCGACAAACTCTGGATAGCCCGTCTGAAATACTACGCAACGGATCGATTAGAGACCACTGCGGAGCTAATGCGTCTGTCTGCAGATAAGCGGCATTCAGATCATTTTGATGAAACTTTAAATCCTGAAAAACTAAAAAAATACACGGAGCAAATTGGAAAGGAGTTAAAACTGTCGCACAAAGAGTTGACAAGTGATAATTTTGACTTCGATAAATATAAGCGAAGGCGAAGCTCCATTCCCGTCACGAGGATCACAACATTTCCGAAAATAGAAAAGAATAACACTGAAGTTAACTTTAAACTCAAAAGAGAATCTATAATAACAAAATCGGATTTGAAAAGCTTGAACAAAAGAAAGAAAAGTTCAAAGGCGCCTACAAAGTCTATCGAGGCATCTTTGTCATTACAATCAAGTCGGTTTATTAGTAGATCCGATACAGATTTGTACAAACAACGTAACGTTAGTAAACCGTCCGCTAACAATCCGCTTCTTAAAAGGTCAAATTCGGATCTGGAACAAAGACTTAAAACAGACCTGTACAAGAAATCCAAGAACTTGAAAAACTCAAGAGTTGATTTGGAGTCTATTTTACGAGTAGCTGATGTTAACTCTCCGTTTATTGACAAAAAAACAAAGCGAACACAATCAAAAGTTAACCGGAAGTTACCTATCCTTCAACCTAAGAAAATGATTGTTACCAAGAACGATCACAGATACTTAAAACATCGCATGGAAACGACTGTGCTACCGCCCCTTTCCGAAGATAATCATAAACGAAAGATGAGCTGTTAATCGTTTCCTGCAGCAGACGACTAAGAAAATATTTAGGGAAAGAAAATATATCTTTATATGATTTTTAGTAAAATGTGCACACAAGGAGAAGATACTCTTTATTAATAATATTTCCTTTTGCCACAATGTTTTGCATAATTCGTCGGATGCACATGCGTCACAATACGTCTACACGTGGGAAATGGTAAAACCGTGTGTTGACAATTGATTTAAAACTTTCCCTCATACGACAATACTACGGCAGACGACTTATATTTAAAAAATAGAAAATCTTTATAATTGAATGGGTAACCTATAACTACCAGTGGAAAACATTGTGGCAATAGGAGAAATTGCTCGTTTTGAGCTATTTCATCTTTTGTCAATATGTTTTCAAAAATCCGTCTGCCGCAGAGGCATCAGCAAGCGTCTATATGAGGTAAAGGGTTAAGTGCTTCGCTTGTATATGTTGTAATCAAATCCACAGTTCATGAACCATCATGTGACATGACAGATCGAATCATCTGAAATCACGTTCCATTGTGAGTATGATCAAAAAGATAAATTATAAGTGAGCATCCTAACTGATATATACTGTTCGACAAGGGTGCCTTATACTAAACCAATGTGATATAAGAAGGGTGTGAGCTAAAGAATGGAATATTAAAGGTATACTGCCGCATGTATCATTAGATAATTAACATAGTAGAACGGTTAATCGTTGATTTGTTTTATTGGGAGTTTTACGCCGCTTTCAACATTATTTCAGTTATATCACGTCGACAGTTCACTTATTCATGATCACTGGGTAAACAAACCAGTCCTAGGCAAGAAAACGTGCCTTGCCAAAGAGCACTCCACCAAGACCGTCGTGTTGCAACTGGAGATCGAATACGGGACACCCGGTTTCAAATCCCCGACGCTAACCACTCGACCACGGCGGATTCCTCGGGTTAATCGTTGAACTTTTCCATATAGACCGTGGGCCACCAATACCCCTCCCCCTCCTCTCCTCACATAGGGAATTTTCTACTCTATGTTTTTCTGAAAGACCATTATCTCTGGATCATATTCCTGTTTTCTGCCATTTGGATTTGGATTTGGTTCTTTTGTCTGTTCTTTTGTCTGTAACAGCCCTTTTTCTTACATCACCACATATATACAACATACTTGTCTTTATGTAAAAGTTCAGTTTGAGTTTATGGGGTTATTTAATTCTAGAACACATGAACAGCAGCAATTTAGTGTCTAATGTCAGCTAAGCTATGAAATGATTTTAATATAACTTTTACATTTACCCAACCAGAATATTTTACAGTTCTTCCCCTTTAAATGTCATAATCATTTGCAATTTAGCAGACACTATTTTGTGAGTTCATTTGGTGCCAAATCTAAACAGGTGAGTGTTTTATTTATATTTGATTATATAACAGTATAAACTATTTATTGTTATAATAAGTATCAGCAATTACACCTGTAAAACAGGTCCTACAAGATGAAATCAGTAAAATGTAATAGTGGTCGTCCATACCTTGAGTTCGGATAATTCATATAAATTCCATGTATTTGAGAAAAATCAACTGTTCATCAAATATTGCAATAAAACCAATATTTAGATGGAAAGAAACTGATATAACTAAGAAAATGAATACATACACTGTCCCCTTTTACTCCAGGAAATCCCAGAAAAAACAAAAAGCAGTTAACTGTACTAATAGTTAGCACCTCAGCCGGATTACTAATTATACCCTGGCAGTGACCCCATATTCTTCAAGGTGTATTATCTTCCCACATCTGTTTGGATCAAGCTTATCAGATACAGGGCATGATTACATTATAACCTTTATTCTTTGAATCACAAGAAAGTCTAAGTGAAATTAAAAACGAATATTTATTTAATTAGAATTCAAGCTCTTTTTTCCTTTAATGTAATGATTACTAAGTAATGACATTCTAAGTCTGCACATTTTACATAGAAACAGCAAAGTATAATCAAACTACCTTTAACGTAACAATGATGCTGTCTTGGTTCAAAATTCCTTTCTTATTTTTTGGTGCTGTTTACAGATAGTACAATACATTGAGTATGGGCAATATGAATTTGATATTAAACATAATCATACTGTACTGATTTCAGCTATGTTTAATTAAATTAATGGTACACATTTCACCATCAGCTGAACAGTATGTATTTAAACATTACACTCTATGCACATATATTAATGTAATAACCATATTGATCAATATGTTACTTTCAGTTGATATATATTTTCATTTGCACGTGCTCTTACAAAAACGTCCGATATCCATGGAATACTACGGTTATGCACATAACAATTCCGACAGAGAAAAGTATCCAATCGTCGTGTACAGGCCCGTCTTCACTGTTATAAAAGTCGAAACAACATAGTTTGGTTATCCAAATTTTTTATACGAGAATGCATTTCTTAATTATAAGAGTAAACGTATACTTTGTATTCAAAAGCCAAAGATATGAACTTGTTAACTTCCTAAGTTCATCATTAAAATTATTCTGGGTTTGTCTTTAAAGTAGGAATTCCTTTAATTTATGCAAAGAACAAAACAATGATTAAATCCACCATATGATCCTGGGGCCCTGCCTGGGCACGATTTGAACTAACACATCACGTATAACATCGCTACAGAATAAAACAATGTCCGCTATATACATGTATCATCTTCTTTTTCTGATTTCCTAGGGGTTGAATTCATTGGTCTCTTTCTCCTTGCAACTTGTTGTGGTGTATCTATGAGATGCCGTTTTGGTCTTTTTATGTTAGGTGATTGCAAATCAGGAATGCACAGAAACTGTGCCTCCGGGCCAACAGTGTATTCAATTTCTCCATTAATAGTTCTATGTAAGCACTTACAGTCAATGCAATTTAAAGGTTGGCTTTCATGTTTCCATGCTGTTTGTAAGTATTCAATCTGAAATTGAATTTAGTCAAGAGATTCTCTCAACTGCTGATTTGGGTGGTAGCCATTTTCTCGGAGCTGCTATCTTAAAACCTGACTTTGTGGTAGTATCTTCTTTTTTGGCTATACTTAAGGCACGGACATCCTCATAAGAAATATTAGAACCCCTTAGTCTGTTTGGTGTGTATACATGTTTGATAAGGTCCACATACATTTGTTTGTTCATGTAGTACCGTTCAACTTGAAAGACAAACAACATATTTCTAAAGTCATTGTTCTGTTGATGATCCTATTCTGCCGCTTGGTACCGAACTGTCTTTTGTCGGATCTGCTCACTTGATATTTCTGCCCATTTTTTGCTACAGTCAATGACATGCACTAATGATTGGAATTTTGAGTACTTTAACTGTAATACATCTTCATAGAAAAGATCATATTGTATTTTTTTTTTTGTCTTTACAGAAATCATTTTCAAACCAACAAATGCGTTTCTATTCATTTTTAGTAAAACACGGCTTATGTTCAGTAATACATGTTGATATATTTCCTTCCTCAAATTCAATAGTATTAAAAATTTCAGGATTTTGATGGATCTTTGTTTTTACTAAAGGTTGTAGAGCTCTAATGATGAATGTACAGTTGTAATGCTTTCTTCATGCAGTAATTCATTCATTACATTTTTGTGGAGATTGGTTTGACAATCGCCACAATGCTAACAGAAACAACAACAACGAAAACAAATCATAGTCCGTTTGGTACAGCCCGTTGACTTTTTATTCCTTACTGCAAACCTATTAACCTACATCCGCTAATCCGCCAAATATATAGTTCCATCAGTGATGCAGAGACACGATTAATAATAATCATGTCAGTGCTACTTTGGTACCGGATTGATAATAAGATTTGAGATTTATTGAGATAATATCTACATAGAGTTACATTATGTAAATATTATCTTTCTTCATGTTTGGGCAGATAATAACTATCATTGCGCTTTCTAAAACTCGCATAATAAATTTCAGGGTTTTCAAAAAGGACCGGCTCCCGGCGAATCATTGCCATTTCGTTTTTGTTAAGATCGCCGGTTCAAATCTGTGCCACAATCAAAACATTATTAAACAAATCTTTTTTAAATATATGAATAAATAGTGTTCTCGGGAGTATTTTGCGATCGCTGCTAGCACTCGCCGAAAGTCGACGATTTACGATGACTTATGCTTTGTTTAGGTGTCTTCGACAAGGTCCGCGTCTAACTTCCCGACTTTCATCAAATCATTTGAGCACTTTACATTACAACGTCTGGCAAACGCTTGCGAGTCAATGTACTAAACGCTTGTTTATGAAGCGTTTAGAATACTTTATTATAGCAGAACGAATACGGAACGAATAAATCTTGCAATAATGAAGAAGAGAAAAATCGAGTTGGTGATAGAAAGAACATGAAAAAACTAACATTATTCTACTGTCAAAAGATGAAGCTTTTCTCAAATGTACCCGCACCAGAGTGCACCATTATTGAAAATCGCAAGACCTACACCGAGATACTGCATTTTTCTATACGATCGCCACTACAGTGCCATCTGCGCTTTGATTTACAATGGTTTCACACGACTTCAAACTAACGTTCACAAACAGATACTTAAGCACAGAAAAAACGGTTACCGTTTGTTCACTAACATTTCCAAAATTAGAAAACGTCAACAACCTTTTGAGTCATCTTATTTGCTTAGCACACCCAAGAAAAGGTGTTCAGTTGGTGATACTGGTCAAGTCTTAATCCCAGCAGACAAGTGTTTATTCTGTGACAAGAATGCTATAAGAGTCAAAGGTACAAAGAAGAATCTTTCAAAGTGTGTAACAAAGTCTGAGGAAGACTCAATCTTGGTTGCTGCAATTGTAAATTTACTTGCAAGGGAAGCACAATACCATTACCACTGTAGAAGAAATAACACTAGGAATCAGTCTAGAAATGTATTGCATGAAAACTCAGAGTCTGCAAAAATGTTGATTTTCATGATAGAATCCAATTCTGGCATCCAAATTTCAAAAGTGAACTGGTATATGCAGCGGAAATTGAAGGTCAGGCTATAGAAGCAGCATTTGAATTTGCAAGCCTCCGATGAAAAGCCCTTAGCCTTATCCTTAGACGACACGTTTTGAATGCCAAGTTACACTCTCCTACTATGCCTTGGCCACCACCATCTTCATGGCTTCTATCTGATAAATGTTAACCACCAACTATTTTGAAAACATTCATCATAAATATTATCACTGGCAGATTGAGATCGTCACAAGTAGCTTCATGTAAAGCTGACAGACATGCATCTTCAAAAGCTAAAGACATATGTTTTGCTGCGACAAATGGAGAGAGTGGGTCCTGTCCAAACACATGTTATTAACAATGACTTTAAGACATTTAACTGGCAGTGCTGAAATTATCACTTTTCTGAATCGATATGGTCATGGACAGTCATATTCCAAGACTATAGAGCTTGAAACTGCTATGTGGAATTCGGTGACTGCCTCAGAATCGGTCTTTCCAGTGAACATATCAGTTGTTAACAATTCAGTGTAACACTTCTGTTGGAACAATTTTGATCTTAATGAAGAAACGCCATCTGGTACAGGGACAACACACTCAAAGCATGGTAAAGCCATACAAGAAGTAAGAAACATGAATAACCAAAGCAGTGCCTCTGAGGGTCCACTGATCATGAAAACGAAACAAAGATCTGTTAGACCACTTGCAGTCCAAATGAAGGAATGTTATGCAAAGCCAAAACTAGAGGTCCATACATTAAAACCAGAATATGATTTTGACCAAATTTATTTACAATTCTTCACCTGATTTTTCTATTGAGAGTTAGGCAGCCAATCTGATTTTCAAAGTGTTTCACCTTGGTCAGGATGGCTCTCAAAGACAGGTAAGGCCAATTACAGCAACATGTCAACCGTTGAATACATGGCTCCTATCAATGAATCAGTCAACGAGAATACTACAGTACGACCTATATTCCAGTCTTCGCTGACGGCAAGCCATGAAGTTGGTAAAGAACACGCCATTACTACATTTGACCTTGCTGTTGCCAAAAAAAGAATATTCACTAGTTTGGCAGACTCCCGAATTTAGCAACATTATAGTTAGAATGGGAGTTTTCCATACACTTTGATCGGTCTTTGGTACAATTGGTAAACGGATGAAGGGTAGTGGATTAGCAGAAATTGTGTTGGAGTCGAGAGTCTGCGCTAATGGATCACTGGACAAGGTTCTGTCTGGCACTATAACAGAGCCTTGCGTGTTCATACACTTATGGCAGAGGGCTTGCAATGTATGTTCCTAGAAAAATTTAAACATATGCACTCAAGAAGTGAATACCTGACACCTGAAACAGGAAATCTGTTACGCCATCTCACAGAGAATCCATCATGTAACACAGTGAGTGAGGTGGAAAGTTCAAAAGATTTCCTTGATTTCTACCAGTCTTATCAGGCTTTTAAATAAGCAATCAGACACGGCCAGTATAGGAAAACTGCCAGGTTCTGATTACAGTATATAGACATTGTGAAAATGGTTCTCATGCTGATCAGAGCAACACAAGAGAATGATCTTGATTTACACGTTGCAGCATTATATGAACTATGTCCATCGTTCTTTGCTCTGGACCACAACAATTATGCCAGATATATTCCAGTGTATCTCCTGACCCTTATGCATTTAGACAAAACTCATCAAGGTGCAAAGCAGTTGTTAGCTCAATATGGGTTCAGTGTATCAAGGTCAGTTGTCCCAAGATCCAGGAATGCAGTTGATATAACAATCGAGCAGACAATTAACCGTCATGCCAAATCACAGGAAGGAATCATAGGATTTAGTAAGAATTATGCAGTCTACTACCACTGGTGGATGGCGAGGCACATGAGAGCAAACTACGTCGAGGCAACACTCATGTCTACATATATGGTATCATAGGAAGAGTCTTGTCACACTGAACTTCAACCAGCCAAAGTTCAAGCTAGTGAGAAAGATGTTCGCCGAGTAATTGCCGCAGTTGAAGTTTTTTTTTAATCCATTCAGTGGTGATAATAGCGTGAATCACCTTTACTGTTTGTCGTCTGGGGTTCCAGCTGTCACTGATATCGCTGATTCACTCCTTGATGTCATGAAAACCGGCCAAAGAGTAATGGATGAATTCATAGATACAAGACTTGTCACTCTGCATCCTTCCATTATCCAATGAAGCGGACCAATATAAAGACCTTTTCTACCGCACAAGTCTCAAAGAAAGTGACCTCATACAATAATAAACTGATGCAGATCAGAGCAGAACGCAATATGTTTGGTCAGCTCATCATTCTTGCACTTCAGCATGACATTGATCTGGAACTAACACTGTCATATCCTCTTGGTCCAGTCCCATGGTCTCTCGCAACTTCAGATCGCATGCCAGTGAAGACAGACAAAGCTAAGCTTCTTCACTATATAGAATCATCAATTGAACCGCAACTATTGTTCGCCTCACAAATGATGTTGTATTTGTAATTGATGGAAATGCAATGATTCAGAGTTTGACCAATGTACCCTGCATATTTGAGGATGTAGCATATATGCTTTTTAAGCAACTTCCTAAAACAAGCAGAGTTGACTTTGTAACAGATACATATCTGCCAAAGTCCATTAAATCATATGAGCGCAAAAGGCGTGGTACAACACAGGCTTTACTTCTTAAAGGTCCAAAAACTAAAATGCCACGTGACAGAAATGCTTCTTTGTAAATGAAGATAACAAGAAACAGCTTATACAGCTAATATTTAAACAGTGGAAGTCTGATACATATGCCAGTGAGTTGCAGGGGAGATGTATCAACTATGTGATTGGTGAAGAGTGTCATCGCCTCTCAGGTAATGACGGTAATGCAGAAGTCAATGTAGTAGCATAAGAAGGACTATTCTCATCACAAGAGGAGGCTAATACTCGCATAATTTTGCATTGCCTTGATATTGTATCCACAAGGCCACAGAGTACTATTATAGTGCGATCGCGGGATACAGATGTACTGATTATGCTTGCTAGGTACATACCTCAAATAGGATGCACTGTTTTATTTGACACTTGGACAGGTAATAAAAGGCGGCTATTGAATGTGAACACAATTTTTGAAAACAAAGGTGAAGAGATATGTTTCATCTTACCAGCCATTCATAGCCTAACAGGATGTGATACAACCAGTGCATTCGTCCGTCGAGGAAAGGTAGTTCCCATGAAACTGGTTGAGAAACACGAAGAGTATAGAGATACACTTAAACTTCTGGGTCAAGATCATAACTGTTCCTCTGACCTCATGAGAGGCATTGAAATACTGCTGTGTGTCATATATGAACAACTCAGGTACGATAATATAAACAAGCTAAGGTATGCTCAGTTCATGAAAAGATTCGAAGTGAAACGCCAAGTTATTAACTCGTACAGTGGCATAGATATGAGCTTGTTGCATCCTTGTAAATCTTCATTAGAGATGCATACCAAACTTGTGAACTACCAAGTCTACGTGTGGCTCCATGCTCATGGAAATTATCCAAATCTGCCAAGAGTAGAGGAGAGTGGATGGAATATTAATCCTGAAGAAAATATAGAATATGAATGGGTGAAGGACAGCTTTGTTCCACAGGATCTGGTGGAAATACTTTCAAGAACAGAATACGACTCCAGCATTAAAAATGATGATGAGCCCGAAATGAGTGTGCTTGATGCGGTGTTCGACGATGAAATTGATTGATGATAATGTTGTCCTTTGTTTCTTTTTAAAATTGGTAAAATTGTAAGATGTCAGTCCAAAAAGACGCCTGCAAACAATGTATGACAAATTCATAGTAGCGTATATTACAGTGTATATATTTTATGTTATGATAGTCAAACTACTTGATTTAAAAGCCTATACAACTTCTTTTCATTAAACATATTAAACATACAATTATAACAGAACAATATAGTGTAGAAAATTACCTATGAAGGAGGGTTGATCACCTATTTATATAAATCAAAATGTAAAATGTACTACAAAAGTAAAAGATTTGATACTATGATAGTCAAAACACTTTATTTAAAAGCCTATTTGATTTCCTTTCCTTAAATATATCACTATAAGAAATAAATATAAAACATAAATTAAAATCAATTTTTTTTTTTAGATTTTTCATAAGGGTCAAGCATTCTAAATAGCTGTAATTCCGTAAAAAACCAACGTCCGGGTGACAGAAAACAGGAATGTACCCCATATAAAATTGGGCTTTCAGAAAAACATATAGTGTAGATAATTCCCTAGGGGGATTGGGGAGGGGGAGGGTTCGTCATTCTGGCCCACGGTCTAATAAATCTGCAATAGACAACGAGGGGCGTTCTGAAAGTTCTAATGCTGGATGCGGATTTATGATACGGCTCTTAGATGGTCAAATCTATCTAGTCGAGTCCCTCAATGTACTCTACTTTCACCTGTACACACTTTTTCAGGCGTTTGATCCATTCGCAAGATGCATGTTTATAGTCTGACTTGGGTATAGTGATAGGGCATTGGTATATAGCACGTCTACAGCTATGTGGGTCTAACACTGCCGTCCCCTGAGACAACGTTTGATGTGTGGATTCAGCCAAAAGTCACATGATGACATGTCTGGAGTGTATGGAGGATGTGTCAAAGTATGAAGTCCGATGGTCTGTAAATAATCCGTCATGATGGCCGACTTATGTGCTGGGGCGTTATTATGCAGTAGTTAAAGTCCCCCTCAACCCGTACGCGGACGGGACTCTACATAGTGGTCAAAGAAGACAGGCATCGCATACATCCTTCCTGTGACTGTGCTGCATTCTGGGACAGGAAACTGGAGAACTCTGCAACGTGCGTCAAATAAAAACGCCGGACCATATGTGGCCTTTCTCCACTCAAACAAACCCCGCCCCCTACCACACCTTATTATTTTCCTTTCCATTACCCTAAAAACATTATATATGATACAAAAGAGTTTCACGGATGCGGAAAATTACAACACAGCAGATAATTGGGAAAACAATAAGCTACCTTTGCAATAACAACTCAACGGTATTGTATGGCAATGACTTTTGCTTTAGTTAGCATTATCTGTAAGTTTCATTAAAGCAGAGATCAACTTAACGATTTTTTCCAATAACTCTAATGTCTTCACTTCTGAGTAATTTATAAAAGTTTCTCAAATCAGCTCTCCCATTGTAACATGATATCAATACTGACTGTCTTTCTGCACCAAACTTATCAGACTGGAAGAAGACATGTTATTCATGTTCAGCTATCACAATATCTGTACTGAGGAAACAATAGGAACATACACAATTTTCCCTGGTTATTCACCCCTGCATCATGCATCCAGGATAACGGTTCTGCCAACAGGATATAAATGAGCCGTCTCGCGAGAAAACGAACATTATGGACTCTGCGTAAAGGGTCGACCCTGATCAGCCTAAGCATGCCGCGCAGGCTAACATAGAAAGACACGTTTCGCCTCCTGTAGATTTTTCGTTTCAGGAAGCATTACTCTATACTTCTATCCCCCTGAGACGGAATGTGTCGGCCCAGATCAGTATACGCGGACAGCGCAGGCTGATCTGGTCGATACATTACGCAGATGCCATAATGTTAGTTTTCTTGCGGGACGGCTCAAGTGAACTATGTGTATAAATAGACATCAACAGGCTGATGAAAGTCATAGAAAGTCTTCATAGTATGGCAAATGACTACTACAAATAAATGTTGACATAGTTAGGCCAATGACTACAACAAATAAATGTTGATATAGTTAGGCAAATGATTACTACAAACACATGTTGACATCGGTCCTGTCAAATAAAGAGAAAGATCTTTTACAGAAACAGGGTGTTTCCAGGGATAGATTGCCTTGGTTGTGTAATGATAAAGCATCTGCCTCAGGTGCGGGAGTTCACGGGTTCGATCATCGGCCGGGTTATACTTATTGCGCGGGTGCATCAGCACCAGTACATCTATTGGTTGTGGAAAAACTGTCACTGGTGCAATAAAATATTAAGATAAGTGAACCAGTCTATTTATATGCCAGCAGTTTTTTTATAATTAAAATGTAAATTAAAACCATAGTTTTTTAATAACACCCACCGCTGCCACCATTTATAACGTGTTGCTACGTTAAGCCATCGCGGGTCAGCCATCCAGGCACTTACCGCGATGAACGTTGCTTAACTTTAAACAAAGGTTAACCACTCTACCAACGTCGCTATAGACGTCGGCTTTAACAGCAAGGCTGTAGACGTGATATTTATACATATACCTATACTCGTTCTTTTACATAAGGAAAATGGGAATATTTTTATAAATGCGAACTTAAGAATATATTTAGAGGAAAAAAGAACGCGCATGCGCAGACAAATGTTTACAATGATTTTGGGAGATCGAGGTCAACACGTTAGGAAAAGGTATTTTTGTTTTCGTTTTACGTATTTAACAAAAAAACTATTGTTATCATATATTTATATGTATATTTAAAAGCGGGTTGTGTGTTTTTCGTATCAAACAGTATTTCTTAAGCCATAAAATGCTGATTCCCGCGCCAATTGCTGCATCTTGCAGCAACGCTTGTAAATTATAGTAATGGGTGACCACAGCTCAGGGTTGCTGAATATGCATTGCGCTTGACTAATTAGTATCTGGATAAATGGAGAAGTGGAACTGGTAAATTACCCAAAACACCGCAGTGATATAACTGGAAATTGTTAAAAGCGGCGTAAAACACCCAACATTCAATATTTCCAAGGGTATATTCAGAATGTTCTGACACATCGAGTGTTTGGCGAGTGGTAGTAAAACAAATTGAAAATAATAACTTGATTGTTCGATTCGGCTGGCACATGCTTGCTTTACTATATCAATAATCACACGTGTAACATACTGACCCCCAAACTTACGCACATGCCACGGACGACATAGCATCTATATCTGAGCAATAACGTCACAATGTTACCTTTGAAACTCTCAGTGTATTAAAAGCCCGTATGTATTGGAAATAGCGGTCTTTTATTAAGAGTGACGCTAGCCGGAGCAGGACTGTTTTGATGAACGTTAGGTTAAACGTGAGTTATGTAGCATAACAGAATATAATATAATTTGGTGAAGGGAATAGAGAGTGGAGTTGGCTTGTTTAATCGGTGTTCTAAAGTTATGGAGGAGCGCGAGAGACGTAGTAAATATGGCTTAGTGGTCATGTTATCTGTTTCTGACGTTATATTGTGTATTCAGTAGAAAATAAAATGAGCCGTTCCTCGTGAAAACCAACATTATGGACTCTGCGTAATGTATCGATCCAGATCAACCTGCGCACTTCGCGCAGGCTAATCTGGGCCGATACATTCAGTCTCAGGGAGATAGAGGTATCTGAAACAGAAAATCTTGGCTTGGCGACTCATACGATGCGGTGCACCTTTCTTTCACACTATATTATCTAACAGACTGTTAGGTGGTAGGTTATTACCCTAACAGTTGATCGCTACTAACAAAACGTACACGTGTGGAGTTATAGGTCTAACTTCAGACTGCTGGGTCAAATGTCACCATCCTTACCTAGGGTTTAGAAATACTTTTACACATATTTAGAAGCATATGTCATCACATTTGTTTCCCTAATAAAAATGAAAAAATAGTTCTTAACATGTTTTGTCAGTCAGGAATGTAACTATTGAGGTCAACTTATTCATTTACTTAAATACATTCAACCATTCATGTTTTACAAAATATTAGGAAAACAAAAATGATGAAATATGCTTTTAAGAATTTAAGTTTTACTTAGCGCTGCTGAGTAAGGTTGGTGGAAGTGGACCCAGGTCCCATAGTATTTTTGTCGTGCTCATCTCGCTTGATTTTCCTCATAAATATGACATTTAACGTTGACATTTTTACCTTCAACATGACCTTAAAAATGACATTTAACAAAATTGAAAACATTTTTAGTTGGTCATACGTTGCAACTTTTATACAGAGACTATCAAATCGACATAATGGCAAACAGATAAGATCTAGAGGCGCAGGTAGTCTGGAGTAACCTGCCCCTGTTAGTACATTATAGGGTTAGACATATGCCAATTATGGCGGCGCGCTTTGTAACGGATGTAGCAATCCAAAGGCTATTTTAACCGTTTTTTTTTATTTATGTATTTATACCAAACATCCAGTTGCAATGATTAACTGTTAACGAAAATCACTTGTATATTTACTTATTTACTATATGTGTGATAGCGAAATATAAGGGAGGTGGCCAATATAATCGCAAGTGTTGGTTCCTGCCAGACGCACTTAGGTTTTATAGTACGCACATAGACAGACTAATGCCAGACGGACTTATTTACTGAAGTTCGTCGGGTTCCATTCTAATGCCAGACGTACTTATTTACTGTAGTTCGTCGGGTTCCATTCTAATGCCAGACTTACTTATTTACTGTAGTCCGTCGGGTTCCATTCTAATGCCAGACTTACTTATTTACTGTAGTTCGTCGGGTTCCAGACTAATGCCAGCAGTACTTATTAACCCAAGTTCGCGGGGTTCCAGACTTATTCCAGACGTACTTATTTATTGTAACTCGTCGGGTTCCAGACTAATGCCAGCAGTACTTATTAACCGAAGTTCGCAGGGTTCCAGACTAATGCCAGACGTACTTATTTACTGTAGTTCTTCGGGTTCCAGACTTATGCCAGATGTACTTATTCAATGTAGTTCGTCCAGTTCCAGACTAACACCAGCCGTACTTATTAACCCAAGTTTACAGGGTTCCAGTCCTATCCAAGACGTACGTATTTACTATAGTTCGCCTGATTCCATACTAATGCCAGAAGAACTGATTTACTGTAGTTCGCCGGGTTCCAGACTACGGCGCAGGTTAAACTGATTTACTGTAGTTCGCCTGATTCCAGACTAATGCCAGACGTACTGATTTACTGTAGTTCTCCTGGTTCTAGATTAATGCCAAAAGAACTGATTTATTGTAGTTCGCCTGATTCCAGACTAATGCCAGGAGAACTGATTTACTGTAGTTTGCCTGGTTGCAGACTAATGCCAGACGTACTGATTTACTGTAGTTCGGCTGATTCTAAACTAATGCCAGAAGAACTGATTTACTGTAGTCCGCCTGATTCCAGACTAATGCCAGAAGAACTGATTTACTATAGTTCGCCTGGTTCCAGACTAATGCCAGACGTACTGATTAACTATAGTTCGCCTGATTCCAGGCTAATGCAAGAAGAACTGATTATCTGTAGTTCGCCTGATTTTAGACTTATGCCAGAAGAACTGATTAACTGTAGTTCGCCGGGTTTCAGACTAAGTTCAACGCATGTACCAGGACATCGGATTGTGCTGTTGAGAGTGTTCCGATCAATCTCGGCATGTTATTTTATATGAGACCACAGTCTAATTCCACCAACTTTACTAAGCGCTAAGTAATGCTTTAAAAAATAGTATATTCATTCATAATTTGTTTTGTTCTAATAAGATTGCAGAAGTATTGCATTTCGTAACATTTCATTTCTTAACAAGTACTGTAAGTCAGAAAGGTAACTATTTATGACAACTTTGTTCATTTACTAAAATGAATGGGCTTACAGTCTATGTGGAAAAGCAGCCAGTTGCTTGGAAAGAATGTTGTGTGGAGTACTGATGTGAGAAAGCCAGAAAACACATGAGAAGGTGAACTGGCCGCCGTGATATGACTGAACAATTGTTGAAAACGTCGTTAAATCCCGATCAATCAATCATTCATTTGTTCAAATACATTCAACGATTCCTGTTTTACAACATATTAGGGAAACAAAAACAATGAAATATGCTTTTAAGTATTTAAGTATTATTAAGCGCTAAGTAAGGTTGATGGAATTGGACCGAGTCCTACAACCAGTAGTAGCTAAATTATACTATTTAACGTGAAATCCTATTTCGTTCGCCGGATAGAATGATGGGGGTGCGTCTGGGCTTCTTTCTAGTTCCGCCTAGGTTTGTAATGTTATGCGTCCGCCTCGGGTGCGGGAGGTTAGGGGTTCGATATCCTGTCGGGTCATACCAAAGACTTTGAAACTGGTAGTAATGGCTACCCCGCTTGGCGGTCAGGGTTAGCATAACGACTGACAGGCTGGTGTCAGGATAAATGGATCAGTAGTACTTGTTTACTTACCAAGGAAACGCCGTGATATAAATAACATATATTTGAAAGCAACGTTATTAGAGATTTGTGTACATAGTATTTACTTTATATAATATACTTGTATAGTCCGATTTCCGACACTAAGCGTTTCCGGGATGCTTTTAGCATGCTTGTATGACTTTATGGTGATCAGAGAAGATGTTGATCTGACTCTGCATCGGTGCAGGCATATCGGATTCTTTCCTGGTCGCGTAACGTTTTAGGTCGGTTTCTTCGTGATAAAGGTCGGTTTCTGTGTGTTTAAGGTCGGTTTCTGTGCGATTAAGGACGGTTTCTGAGTGACGCGACCCATATTGTAAATACTCTCTAAGGCAATCATTATTTAATGATTCATAATTGTATGCAAGAGTAAAGTGACCATATAGTTAGAAAACAACACTTTATTTGAAATGCAAATCTTTAATTTTATTGTTTTTGAAAAAATATATAGAAACATTTATCGTGTTAAATAATTCGAGCCGAAATAGTTTCATCAAAATGTTTCGAATGTTGATTAAGCATAAAAGTCCAGCATGTCATCTCATCTATTCGTCGGATTTGAAGGAATCTGTGAAAACATGAAAGTAAATATTATAGCTTTGAGGGGTTAACACCTCATATATGACAAGCTACCAACAAGCTACCAACAAGCTACCTACAATTTACCTACACTCTACCTACAATCTACCTACATGTTAAATTTACTGACAATCTACCTACAATTTACTTACAATTTACCTACAATCTACCTACAATCTACATACACTCTACCTACAATTTACCTACAATCTACATACACTCTACCTACAATCTACCTACATGTTAAATTTACTGACAATCTACCTACAATTTACTTACCATTTTCCTACAATCTACCTACAATTCACTTACAATATAAATACGATATACATACAATTTACCTACAATCTACCTACAATTTACTTAAAATTTACCTACGTGTAAAAGCAATATCTGAACAGCAGTCTTCGCGATGATAATTCAATTCAATTCAAATTATTTATTGATATATATTGCCAGCTGGTTAAAGAGTTAAAATACGATAGCATGGTTTATCAACATCTTTCGTTTCTCCATTTCATAACAGATGAACGCTGCAACATGTGTTAACGCTTCCTCGTTCTTTCTAGTTAAGCTCAATGGTTGGACTTTTGTGATATTTCGCTTGTATAAGTAAGTAAGTAAATATTTTATTATATTGACATGTGTATGTACATCAATAAAACAATGGTACAAAAAGTAATAAATAACATCCGGTCTCAACGGGCCTATAAGTACACTGTCAAAAGAAAACTAATTAAGAAAACCAAAAGAAAATGAAAAAATGAAAAACGTGTTGTGTTAGTTGATATCGTTCTACTTCATAACGACAATATGAGATAGGCAGATATATGCAGTACCATTCGATCACATCCATTTCTAGAATCTGTATATATTTACTGTTACGATCAGAATAAACAGGGCAATTTAATAGGAAATGATAGACATCTTCTATAATATTTGTTACATATTTGAGATAATATATCGTCTAAGTTGGTGTTACTGTAACATCCTTGTTCTACTGAAAATATAACTGTTCTAGATCTCATAAATGGGATTGCCTCACGAGTTTCATCTGAAAACTACATATTTAAAAGCTACTTTGAATACAGAGATACTATTTGCAACAAATAATGTTTCTACATGAAAATATTCCTGAACGTTACAAGAGCACTGGACCTTTGTATTATTAATATCTCAAAATCTTCAGATGTTTAATAGTTTTCCCTTAACCACTGTTACACGGAGACTCATTTCGACGCATCTGCAGTAGCCGACTTTAAACAACTGTGTTGCAAAGGGGGGAATTGCTTATCATGAGCAGTTTCCACTTTTGCAGCACTGTTTTCATGTCCATTCAAGAACGACATATCATTTTCAATATATTTGATTGTTGCAGATGTTTTGTATGTGGGTAGGGGTAAAGCAGACGATTGTAAAGTCTCACATTCCTTATCCTTTCGATAGGCCGAATGTGGACAGACACTCACGATGTGTCTGAAAATTGTTGGCATTGTATTGTTGGCATAGAGAAACAGACAAACATGAACTTTTGACCAGTACAAATATATCTTCTCGTGTTTTTTGCAGGGTCCAGCAACCCTTGGTAGTTTACAAACTGTAGAAATAATATTGAAATAATTGGGAATTTTTGTGGGATTTCGTGAGGTTGTTTATGTTGCTATCAACAATTGTTCAGTTATATCACGACGAAATGAAATGAAATGATTATAATAAAAATTGAGCAGTATACCTTGGTCAAAAACATTACGGGTTATTGTTTACATTTGAACATACAGATGTGTATGCCTATTAATAGTATCTGGTGCAAATGTAAAACGGTAACAAAAAGTGTTTGAAAGATTTTGGAACCAATAACTCTAGAAAACAAACAATAGGGAATGTGATACCACAAGATATTCAGACCAGCGAGTGCATTCTCGATAGTTGATCTGTTCAGTACTGCTTGTGAAATGTTCACAAAAGTAATAAGGAAAGTCCTGCCAATAAATAACATATCATGATGGGTATACTGTTTGTACAAGACTTCCACGTGTTGCAGTTTATTTTTAAATTCTTGCCTTCTCCGTTTTCTTGTCCGATTTCAGTGCTAGTTGCTAAAAATGCTAAACCCTATGTCTAACACAGATTTCCCTATCATACCGAATACATGGACAAGTGAGGCCGAATCAACCAATCAAATTACAGTTTTTAACTAGTATTCGCAGAGTGCTTGATTGCCCCTGATTTCGTAAGCCACTGCTAACATGTGGGGAAAATGACAATCAACTATTAGGGCCACGTAACTGATTTGTGAAGTCTATGTATGTAGGTCTCTCTCCATCAAATCGCAAAAGCATTCTAAAAAACTCTGAAATTCAACTTAATAGTTAATAATGACCACTATACCCAAAGCATGTTACGGTCATCCGGCTCCATGTAAAGAGAATTGAATCAGTTAAATTCCTATATTTAGATTTCTCATCGCCTTGCGATCCACAAAGTTGGCCACTTGCTTTAGATATCTAGATTTCATTCAGACATTTTAAGGTATGTAATTTGAAACTTATATATTATGGCAACATTTCTACCTTACCATGTATTGCCTCACTCTCGAACGAACATTAGCTCTCACTGCAACATTCTTCTCTTGCAAATGACTACTTTCAAATACATATATATGCACATGTGTGGGAGACGAATGACGCTAGACTAAATGGACGTCGCTAAAGGTCTGAATGAATAAATGGCCGATCTGGGATTCGAACTAACGGCTCGACAGTTCTTGTCGTTACTGGCTAAGCTATCGTGTTTCATCTCGATGAAAGCATACTGTGGTTGTTAAAATGTCCGAAATAAACTAACTCTTCGTCCACGATATCGTAAGAGATAACAGTTCATATAGTGTTCCCATTGCTAAAAATACTCACTTCAGCGTGAGCAATTTTGTTCAGTAGGTATATAACTGGAACATATTAAGACGACTTTTATTCTGTTATGAGATCTGATTTCGAGACGTCAATTAAAACTATCTATATCTATCTATATCATGTCCTTTATATCAATTCTGATAAGCAAGACAATAAATATGGGATACATAATGTATTGTCAAATAGTTTGGGCCAGAGGCCTATATTATCAATTGTTTTGACTTGACTTGACTTTGAATCAGTATACGGTGGAGTTGGAAGATATCCTTTACTTGTATTACGTAAGATAGCAATTATTAAATATTGGGAACAAAATAAAACATGTCCTAATACGCTTTTATATAAGGTTTTGAACATGAAAGATGCACAGGGCAATATTGTAAATACTTTTCATAAAGATATAAACCATTTATTGGATAGTCTCGGTTTATCATATATGCCAGGGACACTATATTACATGTAATATATTGTCCCTGTATATGCAAAGGAAGTCAGACATTTACAAATTCTGATGTTGAACTTGTTATTGGGCAAAACAAAAATAGTAAAATGACATCTTAAAGGTGATGAACTCTAAAAAAATACATATTATAGTCAAAGTTTTAAAACGGTTCAAAAGTTGTCTTTTAATATTGGAATCATAATTCTGGGATAAAATAAGTGATACAGTTTATTCTTCATTTTTACTGGGAAGACATACCCAGTAAGCCCAATTTCGTACATTTTCATGACTTTCAATTGACAGTTTTTAAAATATTTACTTCCAAAATAGTTTTGAAATATTTTATTCTTACTTTGTTGTCACTATTTGCAATATTTGAAGAAGTTTCAACATTTCAAAATTTAGACCTCTATCTTGAGTTCAGTACAATTAAAGTAAATTGAGAGGCGTACGCCGTAATTACTTCAGATATTAAATTAAAATTGTGCGCTTATCTTTATTGTCATAAGCTGTCAAATCAGGCCAAATTACTCTGACATGTAATTTAGAAAAATGTGTCTATTCTTACTTAGCCAATTAAGTCAATTCATTTTGTACGAAACCTTAATCTCCGTAAGTACTTGGCTTATTTGGCTGAATCTTCACAAATGTCTTAAGCATCATATGCTAATTAGCTCTTTCACAAAGTTTCGTAACTCATAAAGAGCAATTTCTCTTTTTGCCACAACGTTTTTAAAAGTCATCTGTTTCAGAGGCGTCAGAGAGCGTCTGTATGTAGTAAAGGGTTATGTAAATACAGTGCTCTTTTCGTCGACCTCATATACTTTGCGTAAATATGCCCAAGTGGCCCATAAAGTCAACGCTTTTTAATCTATCTATTTGTTAAAACTGGCATTAACAAGGCGGTACTAGTATTGGTGTACATACCCTTCTTACATGGGACACCAGAGGTAACATTTTATAATTCACTTACTGTATTTGATTGCAGTGCCCCTTTTCTTTCTCGACTCAGTGCATTGCCATGATTGCAGGGTGTCAATGTTGTTGACGGGAGTCGGATGTCTCATCCAATCTAACATCTGTTTCACTGTCACCACATAAACATCGTCAAATTACCTCAAATGATCCAAAAACAACATCATTGCCTGCAGGTTTTCGCTGCTGATTAGAAACCACGCGGCATGCATATGAAGACCAAACGGCGCTCTGGTGGTGTTATAGTAGGACATAAAGTTATTCCAGAGATAATCGTATGCCTGCATTACATTCTGAGCCCGAACAGAGCAGCCATCGACGTACACACAAGGATGTGCGTTTGTGTGGTCCCTTAAACTAATCGCTGGTACCGCCCAGAAGTTTTCAACATGAGCATCAACCGGACATGGCTGCACTCCGCACGCATACGGCCACCCATGGTCCATCGTGAAAGGCCATGGTTTATCAGCGGATATGTTCGATATCGTGTAGGTCAATGATATGTCATAATCGAAATCAAGTTCTTTTAGAATCTGAGGTTGGTTTGTACCAGCGGTTTTCAAAAACGGGCTTCTCCACCCTACTATATCTTCCTCTAGTACTCCAGCATTCATTATGTTGTCTTTCTGATCTTTGGCTTCCTTGCGTAGAATGTCATCGTTGTCGATCTTATCATGTGTAACGCTGTGCACGCCAATTTCGTTACCTTGATCGTAAAACTGTTTAACCTTCGTATAATTTGTATATTCATTTGACACATACAGCGACATTTTCATCCGGCATCCGTTCGGGTTTTTCCGTTCCTTCGTGAAGATTTGTTCGTACAACGAAGACGCTATGTTGGTGACAGCGTCATCAAAGCCGAAGTAAACTATCTGCGGAATATCTCTTGTCGGCATCGGGTACCTAATCCGGTCGCATGAGCAATTCGGGAGCAGGCAGTTTGACGAACATTGACCTATTAGAAGAAATAGAAGAAGAATATTGTATTAGACTTAAACTTACAAAGTTTCTTGTCAATACAATACAATACTTCAATCAAATTCAAACAAATCCAGGTCAGTTAGAATGAATGGAAATATCTTCCATTTACATACACACATACACATATATAACCATACATATATACATATATGTACACATATACACACACATATATATACATATATATATACACACATAAATATAAACGCCCACATACAAATACATACACTTACACACACACACACATTTCGTACATTCGTCATAGTGAGTGCATACGCTTAGCATACTAATACCATTACTGAGTAAAGGAGGAAGAATATATACATATATAGATTAAGTAGCTGTGATATATGGCAGTCATCTGCGAAGATGCTTTAGGCAACAAGGATAATTTCTACAAAATAACTTTAAAATCTGCGACATACTTTAGGAGATAAAGATAATGGCCATGTATATATAATAAATTATACTAGATATATAACAGACTTATAACATCCCTTCTTCATAACTTAAGAAAGCTTCATTCAAAACATGAGCTTTTGACAAGCAAACAGTCGAAGATTGAGTTTCGATTGCAGTAACAGATATTCAAGTTAACGTTTAAATGTAACGAAACATTCATTAAAATTATTTTATAAGCATACCAACGACTTTCATCTTGTATTATGTCACTTTTGTCTAAAGATTTGTTTAAATATATATAATGCAAGCATTTAACTCGTGTTAAAATAATGAACCTTAAAATACATGTACTATGAAACTTGATAACGAGCATTTCGCTATAGTTATATAAGTATTGTTCATGACGTTTGGTTGCTACCGTCCCATGTTTATTCGTGCGACGTTTATACTTATCATTTGCGGAATTCCGATAATACTCGACACTTTTGCGATGCTGTTTTCAGCTTATAACTAGTGTAATATACTGTGTATACTGTGATTATCAAATTTTCGACCACTTGGTTTTTATCAAGATTAAAAAAGAAGAAGAAAAAAGGGAATTTGAAGTGCAGTCAATCCAATTTGACAATCTTTTCAACACCAGAATGGACTGTTCTTAAATATCCGTTGATTTTGAAAATTTTGGTAATAACCAAGTGGTCGAATATAAGATATTTCAATAGTTGTATTAATAGACAGTGCTTTACTGACTTTGTTCCCTTTGGAAGAATTTATATACAAAGATTTATTGTAATATAAAGCAAACACAATTCTCTTTTGACGCTGTTTATAATTCATGAATAATGCCTATATTCAACGTTATGGTCAGCCAGGCTATTTCTAGTCTTAAGCAGAGGGGAGAATCATCTAATTAAATAGTTTCTTACATGCAAACGTACTTTGAGGCATATAAAGCAGTTATCTTTTGAAAGCACTGAGTCAAAAGGAAAATCTGCTCAGAAAGAGAATATAAAACAATAAATCGTTTATATTTCAATAACTACGAAATAAATGTCTTCGATTTAATGAGAGTTATTAAGTAGTCCTCAATATTACAAATGTTCTGGGTAAACAAACCAGGTGCTAGGCTAGGAAATTCGCCTTGCCCAAGTGCACACCACTCCGAATTTACGACATTAGCCACGCGGCCACGGCGGATTCCTGGTTGTGCTACAGACGATTGTTTAAGGCTATTGCTGGATCTGTGGTGTCTTTTATGAAACCTCCAAAGGTTGATGGACGTGTGGCATGACCACTTATTATACATGTACTATACAATATGATGGCACAACAACATAACCTTCTAAATGTATAAATAAACATTGTAATGGTATAGCACAGAAATCGCTGTTGCTAACATTATCAAAGTATGGAAATAAAGAGTGGGGACCAATTTGGCGTGACATGTCATCTTTATTAACTCTTTCAGCGCCAAAGGCAATATTGAGGTTTTTGCAAACAATACAGATTCAGTTCGTAACGACCTGTCTCGTCTGAAATCAGCATTGTTCGCCTTTTATTCATCAAAATAGTGCAACACCTTGATTACATGAGAAATGGAGAAGCCCGATTTTGAACATGGAAGAGTCTACTTTAAACATTTCGGCGCTGAAAGAGTTAAAAAGAAAATTGGGAAGAGGATCATGCGTACTTCTTACTACTATCATTTTACTCTTTCCCTCATATAGACGCTTTCTTACGCCTCTGCAGGAGACGGCTTTTTGAAAACATAGTGACAAAAGAAGAAATTGCTCAAAACGAGCAATTTCTCCGTTTGCCACAATGTTTTCCACTTTTAGTCATAGGTTATCCATTCAATTATAGAGATTTTCTATTTTTTGACAAAGAATGTTCAAAGTCGTCTGCTGCAGAATTGTCGTATGAGGGAAAGGGTTAAACACTTTTAGTGCAATATATCTGTCTTTTATACTGAAGATAATGCAACCATTATCGAATTGTATGTATAGATAAAATTCGCGTTTCCTTACATATTTGCCGAGCCCTTGTAGCTCAGTCGGTAGCGACACGGGCTGTCATTCCAAGGGTTGTGAGTTCGAACCCCAGTTCGGCAAACATTCTTCACGATGTTGGACAAAAGTCATCGTGACAAGCGTCATTCGTCTTCCACCAATATCAGTCTATGTGGAAAAGCAGCCAGTTGCTTGGAAACAATGTTGTTTCAAGTACTGGTGTGAGAAAGCCAAGAAACATATGCGTAGGTGAACTAACCGCCGTGATATAACTGAACATTTTATGAAAACGGCGTTAAATCCCAATTAATCAACAATGCCTGCATTATCAAAACATAAAAATAATCAATTGATCTCAATTAGGCGTGAAATGTCAACCCTTTAATAACTCAATGGGAAGAGTTGCACGAGAACATTTCGATACACTAATTTATACAATCGTACAACAAATTGTTTTTTATTTATTTTGAAGATAATGCTTTTGATAATGTAACCATTCTATAATTATATTTATATATTGGTGTTTGTTTATAAACAATGGAAACAATATGTGTGCCATACGATTGTTGCACAACTATACCTGTGCATACAGGACAACACTCGTTTTCTGGTACAACGTCTTGTTCACACTCGGGCGGGAGCGTTGTACAACTTTGTGTGAGACATGTTTTGCCTTCATCCGTACACGTGCACTCTTCACAAGGATTTTCACTGGGGATTTCATCGCCTGAAATGAAGGACAAACTTGAAAATAGTATATTTGCCAATTAAAAGCGTTAACTGTTGTGGTTTAAACCCTGTTGACGTGTGTTCGCATTCAAATTTTCCCGACGTTCAAAAGTCTATCCGATTGAGGAGAGATGAAGAAAAAACCCTGTTATGGTTCTTTATTCATCTCATATACGTTGTCTTAAAGAGTAAATGTGCAAAGGACGCCAGTACCCCGCGAGGAAGTTTATGTGAAAATGTTCCGTAACCGCGTCGGCTGGCGATTTAGACACACTCCTTTCCTGATGCGTAATTTCCGGTTAAAAATAGAAGTCATGCTTGTGGTGCGAAAATGACAGACAAATCAATTTTGCGTTCAATTTCGGGCTAATCTTTGTGATCCACGATGTAAGCAATATTATTTGCCTTGATTATTGATTAGTAATTTGAGCCGCTTTGCGACATTTCTTCATTTATATTCATTTGACCGAACAATTGGTGGATTTTGGCATTGAAACCGAATCGGAATGTTTGTTTTGAAAACATGTTGGAATCATCTGCTATTTTGAGTTTGAATTGTATTAGCACTTGCATAGGTAGTTGCATGCTGTTATGATGTGTATTTTTGTCAAGCATTTCTTATCAGAAAATATTGTTGGAATAATGATAGCTTTGAGAATGACACATTTCAATTTTTGACAATGTTGTGGGTCTGTGGACTGGTACCAAGGGAAATAACCCTAGCTTCACTCATGCATTTGTACTTCCGATAAATCAGGGTTGTCTCCCTTGGTTTATATGCAGTTTAGAAGCTGCTGCATTTATGTTTAGGATTTGGTGTGAAAGGACATTCATTTAATGGAAAATATGAACATTATGTTTCATGGAAAGACACTTTCAAAAGAGTTATGTGTGCCATAGGAGCAAGTGCAACTGAGGAACTTGATTTATTATTCCGATGGTCAGGGTCTAGTTTCAGCCAGATAAATAGTTTTAAATCAGCAAATGCTGAAGATCCAGAAGTAGGGTTAGCTTGTGCTTGGGATAGATTACACTTATAGCTTGGTTCTCCAGAGAGGGTAGAACAAGCGCTCAGGGCAAAGTTAAATAACTGTCAACGCATAACATTCAAGGACAAAACAAAAATGTATAAACTATTTGACATACTGGCAGAAATTCGTGCAGTGAAAGAAAAGGTTAACTAATAGGAACACTTCAAGTCGTTCTATGCATCAAGTCATCAAGGTTGCCAAACTTGCCAGTTTTGAAGATGCCAAACCATTATCGTGTCTCATTCACAATGGCAAACATTCTCTAAGTGATTGCAGCAGTTTCCGACACAAACGTCAAGATGAACGTAAAGATCTTTTGAAACAGCGTGGCATTTGTTTTAGATGTTGCGCGGGGAAACATTTATGTAAGGACTGTGATCAGTCTATTCGGTGCGATGAATGCAATAATCAGAACCATACAATTGCTATGCATGTGTATAAAACATTCAATGATCAAAATTACCAGTGCAATGGCGGGGAGAGAACTATTCAGAACCAGTCAAATGTTGTTGTAGAGTCAAAGTGTACTTAACTGAGTAAAATGGGACAAGCAAATCATGTGCAAAGATAGTACTTTTGAACTTTAGAAATCATGACTTGAACCTTACGCCATTTCGTACGTAGCTATTATTGACGACCAAGGTAACTTTTCTCTCGCCAAACCGGAATTGTTCAACTATTTCAACATTAGGACTGCTGCAGCTCCATATTCACTTAGAAGCTGTAGTGGTAAATTAACTATGAACGGCAGATGAGCCTCTGGATTTATTATTGAATCCATTGACGGTCTAGAACAATTTAAACTACCAACCGTAACCAAATGAGACATGATACCGGACAATCGGAATGAAATTGCTACTCACGAGGTCGCAAGAAGCCAACCACATCTCGCGTGTTAAGCGGACTTGATCCCACCAATCGACAACAAGGCCGATATAATAATAGCTTTGAAAATAACACATTTCAATTTTTGACAATGTTGTGGGTCTGTGGACTGGTACCAAGGGAAATAACTATAGGTTCAATCAAGCATTTGCACTTCCGATAAATCAGGGATGCCTCCCTTGGTATATATGCAGTTTTTATGTTTAGGTATTTGGTGTGATTTAACTTTTTTCATTGGCATTTTTATTTCTTTGTTGCCTTTCACCAATTAAAGCAGTGAACAGTCTTTCGACGTTTTTGGTTTTTCCTGCTACGGTTTAACTGCCTGCGTATAGTCAGAACAGAAAGACTGGTGAGAGAAAGTATCGTGATATATCCAGAATACGGTTAAATAGGGTGTTAAATCACGATCAATGGAGTGGATCAATACAAACATTTTATTATTCGATTTAACTGTTTTTCAAACAATAATATTGTGCTTCTGGTGATTTTCCGCTTCTTCTAATCCTTTTATAAAGAACAGTTTTTGAAAAATTCTTCCCGTAATACTGCGCGATTAGACAAAAATCCGTTCCTAGTTTTGTATTCGTTACCTATAAATGGTATTATTAAAGTCTTCAAAACTACAACTTCAGGGGAAATGCTTGAAATTGTCCGACAAATAAGTATATTTTGGAGAGAAAAAACATTGTACCAAAAAAATAGGGAAAGAAAACATGTCAGCAGCATGAGCAAATTTCTTTCAAACAATATTTTATGAAAGAAATGTCATTTGATGCTTTTTCTTAAATCCTTTTCTACGAAAACACTACAATGTGTTGTTTGTTCAGAGTTATCATAACTTACCTGTATCGGGAACTGATCGAAATCTTCAACAAGTAGAAAGCGCACAGACTTTTGTTATTTGGGTTTAACGCCGTTTTCAACATTATTTCATTTATATAACGGCGACAGTTCATTTATTCATGATCCCTGGGTAAACCAACCATTACTAGGCTAAATGTGCCTTGCCCATGGGCACTCCACCATGACACGCGGTTAAAATTATATCTGTCTTCTCCTACACATATTTCATAAGGTTATCCGATGACTCTAAACTCGCCTTGATTCTGAGTACATATTTAATAATACAAATTATATTTCGAACATTTATATGTATTCATGATTCACATAGTTATAAATGTTTTGATTAACCGAATTGCGTTTGTAAGGCATGTCAACAAAATATAGATATTCGTGTATACACTTTATTACAAGTATTTAGGCCATAAGACATATTCAAAATCCTAACAAATGAGCCGTTCCACGAGAAAAAACAACATTAGAGACTGTGCGTAATGTATCGACCCAGATCAGCCTGTTGGTTTTCTCGAGGAACGGCTCAAATCTTAATTTGGTAAAGAGACCAGTGTTCGATCCCCTGTAGGGTCATACTTTAGACCTTATCGGCGATAGCATTACAACTGGGGCGTCGCTGTCAAGATAAATGTCACGGGTAGTACTGGTAATTTTCCTAAGGAACGCGGTTAAATAGCTGAAAAAATGTTTAAATCGCCATAAAACACCAGTCAAACACACTTGTTTGCCGAGAGGAGTGTCGATCAATCTACGCTATTGTTATTGATGTCGAGCTAGTGCATGTGGTTGTGTTTTTATCTCTAAATATTCAAACGACTACAAAAAAAGATCGGGGAACATACTAGGAACAATAAGTTTTATACCCACTTAGAATCATATCAAGTAGTTTGACACATTCTACTGTTTTTAATCTTAATATTTAGATGAAAATATATTAAACATACTCAAGACAAAATTATTATTAATACTTACCAACTTGGTATTGAGTACCATCAACCAAGCAATCTGTGAACAGAAAATTGATAATTTATGATTATGCTGTGACATGAAAATGCTTGTATCCGATCTAATATACCCATTACGTATTTCTTTATATGTAACATGTTTAATATAACATGACCGAATCACTATTTTTGTATTCATCCGAGAATGTTTTCAAAATGGCTGATAACGTTTATCCGGTAAACACAAACGTCACGATAGATGGACGAGGTAAAGGGACCATTATCGGTCAAAAAGAAATGTGATTAGTTAACAGTTTATCAAGTATTACATGTTGGAACAATTTTCTGATCGCGATAACCCGATTTTCTTTCTGTGAATCTTCATGTGATAAAAAGAATCTGACATTCGTTGTCATTTCATAAAGTTTTATCAAACTCGTTTAATAAAACTTTATATGAAATGACAACTCATGTCAGAACCTACATATATATAAATATGACCATGTTTATATCGTTTAGGATGTTAACATATCAACGCATTTGCGCAGTTTGGTCAGATTTTTATTATAACAGAATGCACCCTTTTTATGGTTAAACTTTATTATAACAATCATTGATTCCTCACATTTACATTGTGCTTTTCTTATATAGTCCTATAAGAAGTATTATTGTACACTAAAATAAAAACCTCAATGACATTCATTCCCTTTTCCTCATTCCTTACTCCTTATTCAAATGTGAAGGTGGTTACTTGTTCCTTGTTCCTTATTCCTTATTCAAATGTGAAGTTGGTTACTTGTTCCTTGTTCTTTATTCTTTATTCAAATGTGAAGTTGATTACTTGTTCCTTGTTCTTTATTCAAATGTGAAATTGGTTACTTGTTCCTTATTCCTTATTCAAACGTAAAGTTGGTTACATGTTCCTTGTTCTTTATTCAAATGTAAAGTTGGTTATATGTTCCTTGTTCCTTATTCGTTACTTATAACAATTTAATATAAGGTACTGCATAGAACGGCCGAATAAGTTACAAGTGATTTAATATGTACTAATGGTTCACTTTCATCATTTACAACAACAAAAACAACCTCACAATTGTTGGTGGCAACATAAACATATGCATTTTTAATGATAGTTGTGATAGCAATGCCTTCTTTTCTTGAAAACGGCGGAATAAGTTATTAATAAGTAACAGGTTTTTGAATAGGTAACATGTGACCTAATATGTTCCAATAGGTCTCTGTCATAATCAACAACAACAACAGCATCCTTTATGGTGTTGGCAACATTAAGATATACAAATTGGTTGATATTTTGGAGAGCAAATGCTTCTTTTCTAGAACACAGCCGAATAAGTAACCAGTTTTTCAATAAGTAACAGGTGATTTAAAATGTACAAATAGGTCTCTGTCAGCATCTACAATAACGACATCAACATTGTGATTTGCAACATCAACATATGCAGTTTGAATGACTTTTTGGATAGTAAAGGCTTCTTTTCTTAAAAACGGCCTAATATGTAACAGGTTTTTTAATAAGTAACAAGTGATTCAAAATGAACCAATGGGTCTCTGTCAGCATATACAACAACAACAGCATCATCATTGTGATTATTAACATCAACATATGCAGTGTGAATGATGTTTTGGATAGCAAAGGCTTCTTTTTGTGAAAACGACCGATTAAGGAACAGGTTATTTAAAAGGAATTTATATAGATCTCCGTCAGCATCTACAACAACAACAACATCACATTTGATGTTGGCAACATCGAATGGATTTTCTGGAAATCAAAAGCTAACATATTGATAATCGCCGAACATAAACATATACAATTGAATGATATTTTGAATAAGTAAAAGGTGATTTAAATTGTACTAATGGGTCTCCATTATCATCTACAACAACAACAATATCACAATTGTAGTTGGCAATATCAACATATGCAATTCGAATGATATTTGTGATAGCAAAGGCTTACTAATAGGTGTTTTAAAGAGTACCAATAGGTCTCTCTCGTCATCATCTACAACAACAACAACAGCAACAACATCATTTACATTGTTGTTGGCAACATCAACATTTGCAGTATCTTAGATCAAATATGGATAAGTAACGAATAAGGAAAAAGGAACATATAACCAACTTTACATGTGAATAAGGAACAAAGGACAAGTAACCAACTTCACATTTCAATAAGGAATAAGGAACAAGGAACAAGTAACCAACTTCACATTTGAATAAGGAATAAGGAACAAGGAATAAGTAACCAACTTCACATTTGAATAAGGAATAGGTAATGACTTTCACGGAGATGAATATAAAGTGCTATTACACTAGATATAATAACAAAAGAGATTTTCGTGTTTTGTACGGAACTTTATTTCTGTCTCTTTAAAATATGATATTCAAGACATCCCAGTTAAGCCTTATACACTTATTGCTTTTTTCTTAGAATTTAATATGTGTTATAGGTCAAATTATGCCAAATTCATCTGCGGACAGGCTGATGTGCCATCAAATAGTCCATACAAAATGGTTCACCTAACAATAAGTATATACCTTCACCAGACTGCGTCGAATATGTGACAATGAGTTTAAATTGCTGTGAATATGATGTACTGGAACAGTTTGATTGGACCTGGTTTTGACAAAATGTTATGGCAAAAGGATAAATTGCTAATGATGAACATTTTCTTCATTTGTCATCTTGTTTGTCAAATGTCTTCTGCTGTAAATGTGCCTAAACGCGTCTGTATGACGGTAAGGGCTAATACTCTAAGGTTTTTGTTCCTGTCACACGGTACAAACTAAACATACCATAACAAACAGAACAACACTGGCCAGCTGGCTTATACGGAGTAGAGCATGTTAGCTGAGACTCACAAACGGTGTCATCACAACTTATTACACCACTTTCTGTACATACACATGTTTTACACGGATCTGTATTCGTCACAGCATCACCTACAAGGACATGTGAATTTCATATGAAGTATCCTTTACAGGAGTTTATCAGAATAAACATATTTTAATTTGAAATCGATTTAGGACAAAGTGAACTATCAGTAAGTAGATATATACACGGTTACCTTCTGATTGGATGTCCACGTAGACATTACAATACCCTATAACTTTGAATCGAGCAAAGTAACACAACAAATGTTCCTTTTCAACAATGTTAAAATTCAATATTGAAATACAATGTAATATACTTTCAATCCTTCAGATGTTGCGTTTTGTTATCAGATCTTTTCAGGTCAGCTAATAGAATCAGTGCTGTATTGCTCAGAGCCTATATCAAGATAAAGTTCTTTATTTGCATAACATTTTACATGTTGTTGCAACGTATACATAATAAACATGTGTAAAGCAATACATATATTATAGTTTCAGTAGATGACACGTGATATATTATATTCAAGAAAAGTGTAATTAGTATAAATAAGTATTAATAGGTACACGTAAACTGAACTTAGATAGGTTTATATTGTGAATTGAAAATAGCACCTTATTCGGATTTCTATCCATTTATGGTACCGTTTTAGATTCGCGTTTAGTATTGAGAGTGCTAAATCCGGATTCAACCCCTAGTCGAGTTATGTGAAATACGTTTAAAATGGTAGCAGTGAATTCCCCCCATATCTTGCTCGTTAGAACGCTGACCGCCTTAATCACAGAAGGTGTCTTGTTCGCGATAACGCTGACAGCAGCAAGCACTGAGGGCAGACATCGTTTGCATTATTTATATAATTGAGTTTCGTCAAACGAAATGTGATATTTGGAGGTCGTGGAATTAATATCAAATTCGATAAAATTGTACACTTTCAATTTCATCTCTTTGCCACAATCATTTGTTTCAGCTTGCATGTTGCTAGTATGACTAAACGATGAACAGGGAATATTCTAGTTAGACTGCGCGTATGCGCATGCCCATCTCGATATTCACTGGTCCGTATGATCGAAGGTCGGAGTTGATTTGAAAACATTTTTGAAATAAAATCAATTTGATTTCAATTTCTAAAAAACATGTAATGGTAACAATTGTGCAAACTGTCCCTTCTGTTAATTGAATAAAGGACATGGGAGTTGTGATTACATCTTCCTGCGTACACATTCATATATAGCTCTAGTACATGTGGCTGTGCTTTGCTATCTTACAATTTCAAACAACTACAAAAAAAGATCGGGGAACATACTAGAATAAAAAGTTCTATCTACTGTGTTTAATTATAATATTTAGAGGAAAAGATATGGGACATACTCAAGACAAAGTCATTATTATTACTTACCGACTTCGTAGCGACGATCATTTTCATCCAAGCAGACTGTGAACAAAAAATTGAAAATTTATGATTATGCTGTGTTTTATTTATATATAAATTATATGAACATGTTTACATCGTTACTGATGTTAACATATCAATGCATTTGCGCAGTTTGGTCCGTTTTTCATTGAAAATGCAACAATATTATGGTTTAACCTTAAAATTAAAAAGGATTGGGTTCATTCAGTGCAGAATCAGATAAAGAATATTTGAAATGCATGAGTCACCTTTCTCAAGATGAATCTTAAAAATTGCCTTACACGAGAGTGGTGGACATTCACGATCGGCACATGTTATCCCTTCAGCTGTACATGTGCAGGTTTCACAATCATTGTTACCAGGGACGTTTTCGTCTGAAGTGGAAGACAAGTTAAATAGTAGTAAATATAAATGTATACAGGGTTATCTTTAGTAGTAAAAATCCAGCTACCGGTTGAGTTGTCTTGTTTTCGAATTTCGATTTTGCAATCGTTTGAAAGACATCCGAATGTGCACTGACAAAACAGATATGATTAACATCATTTATCATCTATAAGTTGCCTGAAAGAGTCAATGTGGAAAGAAAAACAGTATTTCCTGAGGAATTTTGTTTCAGAGACTGTGGATAGAAAGTACCGTGATATGAGCCGTCCAGCGAGAAAACCAACCATGTTGACTCTGCGTAAAGTATGGACCCGGATCAGCCTAAGCATGCCGCGCAGACTATTACCCGTAACCCAGACACTTTTCGCCTTCTGTAAATTTTCTGTTTCAGGAATCATTACTCTAAACCTCTATCCCCCTGAGACGGAATGTGTCGGCCTGGATTAGACTGCGCGGAATGCGCATACTGATCTCGGTCGATAGATTACTTAGTGTCCATAAGTTGGTTTTCTCCGCGGAACGGCTCAAATCAAAACCACTGTTTTGCCAACAGTCCCAGCGTATTACTGATGCTTTCTTGGTACATTCCATCCTTTTACACGTATACAAAGAGAAGAGTTTGAAAAGCTCTATTCACAGTACTGTGATTCAAGGCCTGAGACCGTTGCTTCATTTATATATGTTATCTTGATTAGTAATATTTAAATAATAGCAGTGTATTCGTTCCAAGAGCACTTTCTTCCTTTCAAACAATATTTCAAAAAGACTATTTTAATTTATTTAATGCCTATCGATGGATTATAGAGATATCTCAGTGAAATAGAAACTGGTAATCCACTCTTTCAACCAGTGAAATTACCATTTTCAACCAGTGAAATTACCACTTTTCAAACAGTGAAATTACCACTTTTTTGCCGGAACTACTTTCTTTTCATGATTTACCTCCCTTTGTATTTGTTGACAAATTATTTCCCTTACTTGACGTCTGTTTCAACTCAGAACTGTCAAACATCTGTCAAAATTCTGTAATTAAAACAACCCATCAAAATGGAAGATTTAGATGATGAAACAATAAATTCTATTTTTAACAATTCTGCATTTGAAGAGGAAGATAGTTTTGGTGAGTTCCAACTGTTAAAAACGCAACAAACAAGAAATTTTAGGACAGTAGATGTTGATCAGTTTTTAGAAGAGTCAACTAATGTAAACACAAAAAGGAAGACGGACAGTGACATGAAAATTGTGCTAGCTTTCCTCGTTTCAAAATATGAAATGAGACAACCAGAATTCATTCCACCAGACTTGTTAAATCAGTACTTGTGTGAGTTCCTGCTGGCCGTTACTAAATCAAACGGTAGTGAGTACGAGCCAACCACTTTGAGTGGATTTGTGAGTTCACTGGACAGATATCTTAAATCAAAAGACAGTAAGTTTTGAGTTGTCAATGACATTGAGTTTGCTAAAGCCCGAAGTGTGCTGAAAGGAAAACAAAAGCAACTTAAAAAGATGGGCCTTGGAAATAATCCAAAAACAGCAGCAACACTAACAGAACAGCACATTGAACAAATGTATACTTGCCAGACCCTTGGAGCCGGAAGCCCAAAATCCCTTTTCCATTCACTGTGGCTCATATGCACCACTTATTTCGGCATGCGCACGGGACAGGAAATACGAAGTTTGTGTTGGGGAGATGTGAAACTTGGCATAGATGAAGAGTCCGGAAGCCAATACCTTCAACTGGACACCGAGCGCCAAACAAAAACAAGAACAGGGATAAATCCGAGAGACACGAGGTAATATACTGAAATTAAAATATTAGATTTTAGAGTGTTCAAATGAAAAAAGATCTAGAATTGAACAAACTATTTCCACATAAAATACAAATTTATAAATATAAATATATTATAAATCTTCAACATTAAATATATTATTTATGTTAAATTAGCCTTTTTAATGAAAAGTAATTGTTAAATAATTTTGACCTTGTTAATTGTTAAGGCAAGTTAAACCTAAAGCTTATGCTTTTCCGGAGGACCCAAGAAAAGATCCAGTCCATTTGTATAAGAGACATACAGCGAGAAGCGTCCAGAGGCCATGAAAACCGATGACAGCCCCTTCTTTCTGACTCCTGGCAGTGGAAGTAATCGGGTGTGGTTTAAGAACTGCCCTATGGGTATAAATAAAATATACAACATCATGAACGAGATGAAGGATGATTCTGGCATCACTAACCCAAGAATTACGCCATACAGGTAACAAAAAATCAACATCAATAGTTAGAAACTCAGAAATTTATCACATTTTATCGTCCCGTTTCCTATAAAAATGTGCGATCGAGTTGGTTTGTTGAAATTTGGTATTTACGTACAATTTCGCAGCTGCTGTAAATGATAATTTAAATCAAAAACAACAACATACAAAGTTAGTAAACAAAATACCAACATTTTTAATCCTTTTCAATCTTTATGCATAATATCCGCTCCTTTATCCGATATTTTCCTGGATTAATTTTCTGTGCAATAATCATGCAAATGAAGTTAGCAGCTTGTAGCACTAAGCATCCTGTTTCCCATAAAAGTGCTGGATCTTTATTTTGTTTGATGACATTAAGTATTTATGTACAATTTCGCAGCTGCTGAAAATGATAATTTGAATCAAAAACAGCAATCTACAAAATAAGTAAACAAAATACCCACATTTGTTAATCCTCTTCAATTGTAATGCATCATTCATATCCAATATTTCCATGTTATCCTGTCTTCTTTTTTTCTCCAATAATAATGCATTTTCATATCATCTGGTATTCATTTTCTTTGAAATGATAATGCAAACAAATGTAGCAGCTTGGGGCATCCGGTTTCCCATAAAAGTGTTGGATCTAGTTCGTTTGATGAAATTGGGTATTTATGTACAAATTTCGCAGCTGCTGTAAATGATAGCCTAATTTGAATCAAAAACAGCAATCTACAAAATAAGTAAACAAAAGACCCACATTTGTTAATCCCCTTCAGTTGTGATGCATCTGACATATCCGATATTTCCATATTATCCTGTCTTCTTTTTTCCCCAACAATAATGCATTTTCATATTATCCGGTATTCATTTTCTTTGCAATGATAATGCAAACAAATGTAGCAGCTTGTGGCATCCTGTTTCCCATAAAAGTGTTGAATCTAGTTCGTTTGATGAAATTGGGTATTTATGTACAATTTCGCAGATGCTGTAAATCATAAATGATAATATGAATCAAAAACAGCAATCTACAAAATAAGTAAACAAAAGACCCACATTTGTTAATCCTCTTCAGTTGCGGCCCTTCAGTTGTAATGCATCATATCCGATATTTTCATATTATCCTGTATTTATTTTCTGTGCAATAAATATGCAAAGACATTTAGCAGATTGTGGGGTCCTGTATCCCATAAAAGTGTTGGATCTAGTTTGTTTGATGAAATTGGGTATTTATGTACAATTTCGCAGCTGCTGTAAACGGTCACTCTTAAAGTCGAATAATACTGAATAATACGAAATAATACCGAATAAGACCGAATAATACCAAAAAATACCGAACAATACATTTAATTTGCAAGAAATTCTCATATTCGTTTTCCATTAGGTGATATGGTATTATATGTGAAACCTTTTATTGACATATAATGGTCTCAAAATGTCGGTTTTATATATTTTGGAGTGACCTCCCTTGGTATGGTATTGATTGCTTCCCTTTGTTATATATGGGTGTTGGAGATTTCGTCCAACTACCATTTCGTCTAACTGTATTAATAAATTTGAATTATGATTCCTTTTTCAATGATATAGTTTATTGCACTTTATTTCAATTAACTGTTTGCCGACTTTTGTGTCGACTGTTTGAACTCAATTGTTACGTAATCGATTGACGGCATACTCCTAATTGTTTTGTGTAGTAATTTATTATTAAAAGAATGAATGTTTTCTATTGAATGAAGAGTCGGCTTAAATCATACATGTATGTTTAAGTCTAATTAAAAACAACTTGTGAATTAAAGAGTTGATGCTTGTCTTTTGTTAAATCCTCTGTTTGTTATGCTATTTGTGTCCATTTCCCATAACTAATAAATTTTCCCGAGTGGCCATCAGTTAAAAAATATATTTGCAAGATGAATGTGTATGTGTGTATTAGTTGTCCCAGTAGTGTTAGTGAACGAATGCATGCAATATGCTGTGACAGTTGCGCTAGATGGCAGCTTCGAGTATGCAAAAACGGTAATATTTAATTATTCTCTCTCTCTTGATGTGCCTCGATTATTTGTCAACTACTTCTCTTTTTTCCTATAATGATTCCATAATTGATGAGTGACCGAATGTGATATAATTATTCTATTCCCGTAATCTTGATTGAGTCGAAAGCTTGGAAAAGGTTACAAACTTTAACAATATTCTCCGAAGTTCTTCTTTTCCCACAATGTTGATTGTTATAAGAGTCGAGAACATGGAAAAGGTTACATACATCGTCTAAAAGATGAACCCGTAACGTCGAAATATATGAAGAGTATAATTTGAACGAGTGACTGAATGTGATATCATTATTTTATTCCCGTAATAATGTAAGAAAAGGAGCCGTCGCTAATTTCTTAACGACTTCTATTTTTTCTTTTGAATTAACGATTGACTTGATGTGATATCATTAATCTATTCGCGTAATCTTCATTGAGTCGAAAGCTTGAAAAGGGTATAATTCATGTAAGAAAAGGAGCCGTTGCTAATGTTTAGACCCTTTGATACCATAAAACCTGAAAAATGAAATGTATCATCTATGATATTTCGTACGAGATATATTCTCGGCTCGAATTGTTAATTATGGTATCAACAACAACAACCTTATCGGACCAACATCGTGTGAAATGATTTGAGAGTCAAACGTCAGGAAATAAAGTTTCAATAACATGTATACGGTAAAATATAGGGAGGTGTCGGGACATTGGATTTTTCGCACATGAAATTGATATAGGGTGTCGGATTGACAATCTAGTGTCGGCTCATCTGGGTGCATATCGGGGTGACTAGCATTATGGAAACTATCCGTAAATGAAAGAAATTATTTAATAAAGCAAAATAACTCAGATCAGACACATTTTCCAAGCATTTGATTACACTTCAATGCATCTGAATTAAACCAAGGGAAACAATCCATACATTGTCAAGGGAGGTCATTCCAAAATAAACGAAACGGACATTTTGAGACCATATGCCAATACCGGATAATGAAAATGCATTATTGTTGGGGAAAAAAGAAGACAGGATAATATGGAAATATCGGATATGTCAGATGCATCACAACTGAAGGGGATTAACAAATGTGGGTCTTTTGTTTACTTCTTTTGTAGATTGCTGTTTTTGATTCAAATTAGGCTATCATTTACAGCAGCTGCGAAATTGTACATAAATACCCAATTTCATCAAACGAACTAGATCCAACACTTTTATGGGAAACCGGATGCCCCAAGCTGCTACATTTGTTTGCATTATCATTTCAAAGAAAATGAATACCAGATGATATGAAAATGCATTATTATTGGAGAAAAAAAGAAGACAGGATAACATGGAAATATTGGATATGAATGATGCATTACAATTGAAGAGGATTAACAAATGTGGGTATTTTGTTTACTTATTTTGTAGATTGCTGTTTTTGATTCAAATTATCATTTTCAGCAGCTGCGAAATTGTACATAAATACCTAATGTCATCAAACAAAATAAAGATCCAGCACTTTTATGGGAAACAGGATGCTTAGTGCTACAAGCTGCTAACTTCCTTTGCATGATTATTGCACAGAAAATTAATCCAGGAAAATATCGGATAAAGGAGCGGATATTATGCATAAAGATTGAAAAGGATTAAACATGTTGGTATTTTGTTTACTAACTTTGTATGTTGTTGTTTTTGATTTAAATTATCATTTACAGCAGCTGCGAAATTGTACGTAAATACCAAATTTCAACAAACCAACTCGATCGCACATTTTTATAGGAAACGGGACGATAAAATGTGATAAATTTCTGAGTTTCTAACTATTGATGTTGATTTTTTGTTACCTGTATGGCGTAATTCTTGGGTTAGTGATGCCAGAATCATCCTTCATCTCGTTCATGATGTTGTATATTTTATTTATACCCATAGGGCAGTTCTTAAACCACACCCGATTACTTCCACTGCCAGGAGTCAGAAAGAAGGGGCTGTCATCGGTTTTCATGGCCTCTGGACGCTTCTCGCTGTATGTCTTATATAAATGGACTGGATCTTTTCTTGGGTCCTCCGGAAAAGCATAAGCTTTAGGTTTAACTTGCCTTAAAAATTAACAAGGTCAAAATTATTTAACAATTACTTTTCATTAAAAAGGCTAATTTAACATAAATAATATATTTAGTGTTGAAGATTTATAATATATTTATATTTATAAATTTGTATTTTATGTGGAAATAGTTTGTTCAATTCTAGATCTTTTTTCATTTGAACACTCTAAAATCTAATATTTTAATTTCAGTATATTACCTCGTGTCTCTCGGATTTATCCCTGTTCTTGTTTTTGTTTGGCGCTCGGTGTCCAGTTGAAGGTATTGGCTTCCGGACTCTTCATCTATGCCAAGTTTCACATCTCCCCAACACAAACTTCGTATTTCCTGTCCCGTGCGCATGCCGAAATAAGTGGTGCATATGAGCCACAGTGAATGGAAAAGGGATTTTGGGCTTCCGGCTCCAAGGGTCTGGCAAGTATACATTTGTTCAATGTGCTGTTCTGTTAGTGTTGCTGCTGTTTTTGGATTATTTCCAAGGCCCATCTTTTTAAGTTGCTTTTGTTTTCCTTTCAGCACACTTCGGGCTTTAGCAAACTCAATGTCATTGACAACTGAAAACTTACTGTCTTTTGATTTAAGATATCTGTCCAGTGAACTCACAAATCCCCTCAAAGTGGTTGGCTCGTACTCACTACCGTTTGATTTAGTAACGGCCAGCAGGAACTCACACAAGTACTGATTTAACAAGTCTGGTGGAATGAATTCTGGTTGTCTCATTTCATATTTTGAAACGAGGAAAGCTAGCACAATTTTCATGTCACTGTCCGTCTTCCTTTTTGTGTTTACATTAGTTGACTCTTCTAAAAACTGATCAACATCTACTGTCCTAAAATTTCTTGTTTGTTGCGTTTTTAACAGTTGGAACTCACCAAAACTATCTTCCTCTTCAAATGCAGCATTGTTAAAAATAGCATTTATTGTTTCATCATCTAAATCTTCCATTTTGATGGGTTGTTTTGATTACAGAATTTTGACAGATGTTTGACAGTTCTGAGTTGAAGCAGACGTCAAGTAAGGGAAATAATTTGTCAACAAATACAAAGGGAGGTAAATCATGAAAAAAAAGTAGTTCCGGCAAAAAAGTGGTAATTTCACTGTTTGAAAAGTGGTAATTTCACTGGTTGAAAATGGTAATTTCACTGGTTGAAAGAGTGGATTACCAGTTTCTATTTCACTGAGATATCTCTATAATCCATCGATAGGCATTAAATAAATTAAAATAGTCTTTTTGAAATATTGTTTGAAAGGAAGAAAGTGCTCTTGGAACGAATACACTGCTATTATTTAAATATTACTAATCAAGATAACATATATAAATGAAGCAACGGTCTCAGGCCTTGAATCACAGTACTGTGAATAGAGCTTTTCAAACTCTTCTCTTTGTATACGTGTAAAAGGATGGAATGTACCAAGAAAGCATCAGTAATACGTTGGGACTGTTGGCAAAACAGTGGTTTTGATTTGAGCCGTTCCGCGGAGAAAACCAACTTATGGACACTAAGTAATCTATCGACCGAGATCAGTATGCGCATTCCGCGCAGTCTAATCCAGGTCGACACATTCCGTCTCAGGGGGATAGAGGTTTAGAGTAATGATTCCTGAAACAGAAAATTTACAGAAGGCGAAAAGTGTCTGGGTTACGGGTAATAGTCTGCGCGGCATGCTTAGGCTGATCCGGGTCCATACTTTACGCAGAGTCAACATGGTTGGTTTTCTCGCTGGACGGCTCATATCACGGTACTTTCTATCCACAGTCTCTGAAACAAAATTCCTCGGGGAATACTGGTTTTCTTTCCACATTGACTCTTTCAGGCAACTTATAGATGATAAATGATGTTAATCATATCTGTTTTGTCAGTGCACATTCGGATGTCTTTCAAACGATTGCAAAATCGAAATTCGAAAACAAGACAACTCAACTGGTAGCTGGATTTTTACTACTTAAGATAACCCTGTATACATTTATATTTACTACTATTTAACTTGTCTTCCACTTCAGACGAAAACGTTCCTGGTAACAATGAATGTGAAACCTGCACATGTACAGCTGAAGGGATAACATGTGCCGATCGTGAATGTCCATCACTCTCGTGTAAAGCAACTGTCACACCTACATATGCGTGCTGTCCTGTCTGCAAAGGTAACTCGGCCTTGTCACACGTAAACTCACCCTTTAACGTTTTTATAAGAAAGACGATTCGGAACAAACGGAACATTTGCACATTATTTTGTCACGTATCTTCTCTGAACAGAGAACACCCGGATAAGAATGAGTCTTCGCTCGTCACAAAGCCCAGAAGGCCAGTTTTCGAATGCCATTGCTTAACGAATCTGCAATAAGAATTTGTATAACATTTAGATATACTATAATTATTTATAAGATTCAGCTTGAGAAAATTACTCATGCATTTCAAATATTCTTTATCTGACTCTGCACTGAATGAACCCAATCCTTTTTAATTTTAAGGTTAAACCATAATATTGTTGCATTTTCAATGAAAAACGGACCAAACTGCGCAAATGCATTGATATGTTAACATCAGTAACGATGTAAACATGTTCATATAATTTATATATAAATAAAACACAGCATAATCATAAATTTTCAATTTTTTGTTCACAGTCTGCTTGGATGAAAATGATCGTCGCTACGAAGTCGGTAAGTAATAATAATGACTTTGTCTTGAGTATGTCCCATATCTTTTCCTCTAAATATTATAATTAAACACAGTAGATAGAACTTTTTATTCTAGTATGTTCCCCGATCTTTTTTAGCTCACCTGAGCTTTGCTCAAGGTGAGTTATTGTGATCGCCTTTTGTCCGGCGTCCGTCGTCCGTCGTCCGTCGTGCGTCGTGCGTCGTGCGTCGTGCGTCGTGCGTCAACTTCTTCTCCTCAGTAACCAGTGGGTCAATTTGGATGAAACTTCACAGAAAGCATCCTCTCAATGACCTCACCAGAATTCCTTCAAATTTTTGGGATCCATGCAAAATTCTGGTTTCCATGGCAACGAAACTGAAAAAACTTCAAAATTCTTCTCCTCCTGAATTGGTTGGCAGATTTTCAAATAATTTTGTAGAAATGTTCCTTGGATGACCCTCTATCAGATTCCTTCAAGCCGTGTTGATTGGTCGAAAAACATGGCCGCCAGGGGGGGCGGGGCTATTTTGCCTTATATGGCTATAGTGAAAACTTAAAAAATCTTCTCCTCCGAAAGTGTAAGGCCGATTTTCAAATAATTTTGTAGAAATGTTCCTTGGGTGACCCTCTATCAGATTCCTTCAAGCCATGTTGATTGGTCGAAAAACATGGCCGCCAGGGGGGGCGGGTCTATTTTGCCTTATATGGCTATAGTGCAAACTTAAAAAATCTTCTCCTCCAAAAGTGTCAGGCCGATTTTCAAATAATTTTGTAGAAATGTTCCTTGGGTGATCCTCTATTAGATTCCTTCAAGCGATGTTGATTGGTCAAAAAACATGGCCGCCAGGGGGCGGGGCTATTTTGCCTTTTATGGCTATAATGAAAACTTAAAAAATCTTCTCCTCCATAAGTGTCAGGCCGATTTTCAAATAATTTTGTAGAAATGTTCCTTGGGTGACCCTCTATCAGATTCCTTCAAGCAATGTTGATTGGTCGAAAAACATGGCCGCCAGGGGGCGGGGGCTATTTTGCATTATATGGCTATAGTGAAAACTTAAAAAATCTTCTCCTCCAAAAGTATCTGGCCGATTTTCAAATAATTTTGTAGAAATGTTCCTAGGGTGACCCTCTATCAGATTCCTTCAAGCCAAGTTGATTGGTCGGAAACTATGGCTGCCAGGGGGCGAGGCTTATATAGCTAAAGTGAAAAAAAATAAAAAATCAGGTGAGCGATTCAAGGGCCATCATGGCCCTCTTGTTTGTAGTTGTTTGAAATTGTAAGAGAGCAAAACACAGCCACATGTACTAGAGCTATATATGAATGTGTACGCAGGAAGATGTAATCACAACTCCCATGTGACTCTAAATTTGCTATTCAGGATTTCTGCCCCACGTGTAGAAAAATCCCAATTTTTTAAAAACTAATTGACACAAACGGCTTTTTATTACTTTGTTGTGTTTAAATATCAATGGAGAGATAGAATAAATAAATTCAACGTTGTATGTTAATCTGTTGTTTTGCAATTATAGAGCTAAGAATGCCAAAACGTATATTTCTGTGTCTGCTGAAAGGGACAAAATCGCCATTATTGAAAGAAAACTTAATTAAACGATCACCGCCTTTAATTTTCAGCATTTCAAAACAAATTTTATTTATAAACTTGTTCAAGTGTTGTTTGCTGTGTTTTATTTCCTAAAAACTCACAGTAGTCCCGAAAATAATCAATATTATAAAAACTACAGAATGTTTACGCAACGTCTGTCAGTGGCCCCTTCTGAAGTATTTAAAAAAAAAATAACCTCCCCGGTGTTGAATTTTCGCTAGAAGCACACCAGCTAAAAACCACATTCTTCACACGCTCTGTACCATTGATTGGCCAGTTAAACTGCGGCCTCGTTAGTGTTAAATCCCGTGTTGAAAAATTTGTGGACAACATCTGTCTATTTACAAATGTTGCGTGAGTCGACCTGGTGACCTAACAAATCATTGGTCGAACGGTAGAAAACGTGTGTTCGATGTGTAAAACGTCACTTCCGTTTCGGGATTTCCCATATGACTTCACTTCACTCGGATGACGGTAACAGAACGAACTGGTGGACATGCGAGAGTTTCGGTCCAATTGTTGCGTGAATCTGGTAAGTTGCGTGAATCTAGTTAATGTTCCCTTTTCTTGAAATCTATGTGATTTACAGTTGGCATTGAACATGTTATATATTGCGTTGGATCGTAAGAATTCTATGCTTATTCTCCCTACTGAAGCAATGTACACGTGCCCTTCACAGCTGACACATATGTGTACGAGACCGACATTATTATGCAACATAGACCGACGGCGATGGACATTACCACGCAGCATAGACCGACGCCGATTAATCTGTCCCGTTGCATGATTCTTAAAAGTATTATTTTCCTCCGAAATTATCATGTATTATCGAGGAGTTTGATATAAAAATAATCTGAATGGAATAATTATTGAATAAATACTTAAAAATGTTGTGATTTTTAGCTCCACTGGCTGAAAGCCAGTCGAGCTTATGTCATGGCGAATTGTCCGTCGTGCGTCCGTGCGTGCGTGCGTGCGTGCGTGCGTTAACTTTTTCATTTAAACGACTTCTTCTCCCTAACCACTTGGCCAATTTGGTTGAAACTTCATGGGAATCATCCTCTCAATGTCCTCTACTAAATTCCTTCATTTTTTTTTGATCCATTCAAAATTCTGGTTTCCATGGCAACCGAAAGAAAAAAATAGTGAGAACTTAAAAAATCTTCTTCTCCGAAAGTGTCAGGCCGATTTTCAAATAATTTTGTAGAAATGTTCCTTGGGTGACCCTTTATTAGATTCCTTCAAGAAATTTTGATTGGGCGAAAAACATGGCCGCCAGGGGGCGGGGCTTTTTTGCCTTATATAGCTATAGTGAAAACTTAAATAATCTTCTTCTCAAAAAGTGTTCAGCAGATTTTCAAATAATTATGTAGAAATGTTCCGTGGGTGACCCTCTATCAGATTCCTTCAAGCCATGTTGATTGGTAAAAAAACATGGCCGTCACAGGGCGGGGCTATTTTGCCTATATGGCTAAAGAGCAAACTTAAAAAATCTTCTCCTCCAAAAGTGTCAGGCCGATCTTCAAATAATTTTGTAGAAATGTTCCTTGTGTGAACCTTAATTAGATTCCTTCAAGAAATGTTGATTGGGCGAAAAACATGGCCGCCAGGGGGCGGGCCTTTTTTGCGTTATATAGCTATAGTGAAAACTTAAAACATCTTCTTCTCCGAAAGTGTTCAGCCGATTTTCAAATAATTTTGTAGAAATGTTCATTGGGTGACCCTCTATCAGATTCCTTCAAGCCATGTTGATTGGTCGAAAAACATGGCCGCCAGAGGGCGGGGCTATTTTGACTTATATGACCATAGTGAAAACTTAAAAAATCTTCTCCTCCGAAAGTGTCAGGCATATTTTCAAATAATTTTGCAGAAACATTCCTTTGGTGACACTCTACAAGATTCCTTTAAGCCATGGTGGTTGGTAAAAAAAATAGCCACCACGGGGCAGGGCTGTTTGGAGATTTTATTTTTGCCTTATGGCCGTGGAGCGATACTGGCCCTCTTGGGCCTCTGTCCAAATTACGAACTGGACCGACTTGGTATACATCTGTCCGAGTTGCGTGAAGATGATTTTTTGTTTCCAATGAAAAATTAATAAAACAAGCATGAACAATGATAAATTGTTTTTAGGGTGATCTTAAATGTTTATTATAGTTTGCCCAAAATTACGTAAGAAATGAAACTTTCCTGATGTTTACGAAATTATGAATGGTACTTTTGTCACATAACAACCCAGACATTTTATTGTCTGTCCACGTTTGTGAATCATGAATTCCAGACATATTGATATCTGTCCAGTTTGTGATTCCTGGATTTCACGCAACCTGACAGATGTTTTGATGTCTGTCCATGTATGTGAATTCCCTAAACTTTTCATTGCCTTTTTAGCTCACCTGTGCACGAAGTGCTCAAGGTGAGTTATTGTGATCGCCCTATGTCCGGCGTCCGTTGTCCGTCGTCCGTCGTCCGTCGTCCGTCAACATTTTCTCCTCTGTAACCGGTGGGTCAACTGGGATGAAACTTCACAGAAAGCATCCTCTCAATGTCCTCACCAGAATTCCTTAACATTTTCGGGATCCATGCAGAATTCTGGTTTCCATGGCAACGAAATGAAAAAACTTCAAAATTCTTAAAAAATCTTCTCCTCCGAAAGTGTCAGGCCGATTTTCAAATAATTTTGTAGAAATGTTCCTCGGGTGACCCTCTATCAGATTCCTTCAAGCCATGTTGATTGGTCGAAAAACATGGCCGCCAGGGGGGGCGGGGCTATTTTTCCTTATATGGCTATAGTGCAAACTTAAAAAATCTTCTTCTCCAAAAGTGTCAGGCCGATTTTCAAATAAATTTGTAGAAATGTTCCTTGGATGACCCTCTATCAGATTCCTTCAAGCCATGTCGATTGGTCAAAAACATGGCCGCCAGGGGGCGGGGCTATTTTGCCTTTTATGGTTATAGTGCAAACTTAAACAATCTTCAACATCTTCTCCTCAGTAACCGGTGGGTCAATTGGGATGAAACTTCACAGAAAGCATCCGCTCAATGACCTCACCAGAATACCTTCAAATTTTTGGGATCCATGCAGAATTCTGGTTTCCATGGCAACGAAACGAAAAAAACTTCAAAATTCTACTTCTCCCTAACTGGTTGGCAGATTTTGAACTTATTTTGTAGAAATGTTCCTTGGGTGACTCTCTATCAGATTCCTTGAAGCCATGTTGATTGGTCGAAAAATATGGCCGCCAGGGGGGGCGGGGCTTTTTTGCCTTATATGGCTATAGTGAAAACTTAAAAAATCTTCTCCTCCAAAAGTGTCAGGCCGATTTTCAAATAATTTTGTAGAAATATCCCTTGGATGACCTGCTATCAGATTCCTTTAAGCCATGTTGATTGGTCGAATATCATGGCTGCCAGGGGGGGCGGGGCTTTTTTGCCTTATATAGCTATAGTGCAAACTTAAAAAATCTTCTCCTCCAAAAGTGTCGGGCCGATTTTCAAATAATTTTGTAGAAATGTTCCTTGGATGACCCTCTATCAGATTCCTTCAAGCCATGTTGATTGGTCAAAAAACATGGCCGCCAGGGGGCGGGGCTATTTTGCCTTTTATTGCTATAGTGAAAACTTAAAAAATCTTCTCCTTCAAAAGTGTCAGGCCGATTTTTAAATAATTTTGTAGAAATGTTCCTAGGGTGACCTTCTATTAGATTCCTTAAAGCCAAGTTGATTGGTTGGAAACTATGCCCGCCAGATGGCGGGGCTTATATAGCTAAAGTGAAAAAAAAAATCAGGTGAGCGATTCCAGGGCCATCATGGCCCTCTTGTTTAAATTATGTTTTTAATAAAATAATGAAATAAGTGTATAATATTTATTAACTTATAATCGACACTGTTGATGATATATACTGTAGTTATCCATTAGTCATGAGAAAGGTATCATTTTATCCCGAAAATAAACAAATAATTGGGTATTTAAACTAGAATTTTGGCAAAATTTTACAAAAAAAATATCATAAAATAATTTTTCGACAGGTCTTCCGACCATTTTATTGTAGGCCTGAGAGCGGAAACGCAACTTTTTATTTTGTTTTGCCTATTATAATTATTCTTTTTAAAGACACTATGCCTTCTCTAATTGGCTGAGAACCTCTGTGCACGTTAAAGACCCTAGACCTACTCCGTCGTGGGAAGTGTTCTGGTCTAAATTTTCCGCCCCCAGTTTCCCATCTCTCTGTTCTATCACTTTTCTCAACGTATTTTCCCCTTTTCTCTAATCTTAACTAGTCTGCAAATAACCCATTGCGTGTTGCGTGGACTTTAAGCCACACAAAACAAAACAATGCTTTGCCGTTCCAAAATATTACGTCATGATATATTGAAATTGACAATTAGGCTGTTCCAGTATTTGATTCTAAATGTGCTGTTATTCAAGGATTTTGTAAATTCGATATATTTTCTGCTGTCAAACGGCGTCGAATCCAGTGTAAATGAAAAATATAAGCAATAAACTGTCCTGTAGTGGCAATTATAGGGTCAATAACTGCCACAGGCACACTATTCATAACGTGCTAACGCACGTTATTCAGTGTGCCTGTACCATCCGTGGCAGTTATTGCCCCTATAACTGCCACTGCAGGACAGTTTATTGCTTAAATATACTCCAACATTCGATCGAGTTTAAAAGTGTTTTTATTAATTGATGAGATCGACCGAATACTATGAAAATACAAAGGTTTCTATTCCGTTTCAACATTATGTTGGTTATATCAGGGGTAAATGCATGATCCCTGTTTACACAAACCAGTGCTAGGCTAGGAACTGCGCCTTGCCTAAAGGAACTCTAAAATGACCAACCACGTCGACCATACCCAAGTAGTATTCCACACTACATACTTCAAAAGCAACTGGCAGCTTCGTCAATTGTCATTCGTCTTTCACCAATGGGCTTACAGTCTATGTGGAAAAAACCAGTCAGGTGCTTTGAAATTATATTGTGTGGAGTAATGGTTCGGAATCCCTGAAACAAATAGGAAAATTAACTGTTGAAACTGTAAATCTTGTTGAATTCGACGTTAAACCCCAATCAATCAATCCATCAGTGAATCAATCAATCAAGCAAACAAACACAAAATCAATCAATCAATCAATCAATCAAACAAACAATCAAACACTCAAACAATCAATAAATGAAACAAACAAACAATCAACATTCATAGAAATAAAGATTGTAACAAGCCGGTAGGCGACGTGGGATTCGCCTTGGTGATTTTGGCCTTTGCATATTTTGCAAACTTCCGGCTCTAGCTCAGAAACCCGAAGTCGGAGGTCAATCACCTAGTAAAACTTTGGTGCAATACAATCGCTATCGAATACTACCACTGCAGCGTTAGGAGCGATTGAAGTAAAAAACTACTGTAAAACGATACCCTATCTTTGAAAGGCTACCGTTTGGAAACGAAGGCTTAAATCAATCAAAGTACTGAAAGTACTGGTAACGAATTATTTTGAACATGTATTGTAAAATCTAATTTATGAATGCAATTGATCATTAGACTATTTTATTATTATTAATATTTTTGTCCAGAGATTTTTTTTATCAGTTGACAGTTTTAGTAAATGTAGCATTTCAACGGCGATGCGAGCGTTTAACATGCACACTAACTCTTTCACTGAGCTCTGCGTAAAGTCTGTCAAAACACCCATGGCATATTTGTGAGATTTACATTGTTAGTTCGATTTGTTTTCGTCACCAGGGGCGGATCCAGGATTTCGGCTTATATTATAACTATGTTTCATGTGAGTGAATTAATTATTATAAATTTATAATGTTTAACAAATCGCATAAAATAAGAATTAAAAAAAAAAAAAAAGAACAGTTCCACTTGGGACTCGAACTCGCGTCCTTAAATAGTCCATGATTAGTAGTTCTGCACGCTCTCCATTGCACCACGGTACTTTTTAATGAGCGTTACTTTCGTATATATATTGAGCTAACTGAATGCGCGCGTATGTAAACCATGATCTATAATTAGAAAGCCCCTTTGATCATCGTTATCATGTTGGAAAAAGGAGAAACAACGGCGATGCGAGCGTTTAAAATGCACACTGACTATTTCACTGAGCTCTGCGTAGTGGCATATTTGTGAGATTAACATTGTTCTATACAGCGTGGGGTCGACTTCTAGTGAATGGGCATACGACTAAAATTCATACTCGTGCCTTATACGTACCTGCCGACAAATGAAATATATATGCGCGTACTGTTAATTTGATATTTTCTAGAAAATTGATTATCTATGATGATTCGATAGTATAATTATGACTTCACTGTATTGAAATAACACGTAGAAGTCATTTTAATATCGAAAAGATACTAGGGACTATTTAGGTGCAGCGAATGTGTATTCTAAGCGGAAGTGTAGTTTAACCGTGACTTCCGGAAACAAACACGATCGCGTTAACTGTATTATTTTTTGAGAAAAAATAATTCGTTAAAAATCGTTACGGATAAGTTTTTTCTAAATATCTCCAAGTATCTATAACCGAAGTTTCAGCTCTCCACATTCAAAACTGTAGGAGAAGGTAAACAAATGGTTTGGGTTCTTGAAAGGCTTTTTTTGCTAGCTGTATAGCAACGAGTGGGTCCTTATCAACAAAACTCAAACGCGCACACCCTGGGCCCCTATGGCATCTGTTCACCAGGTTAAACGTTAAACGGCCAAATATATAGTTCAATCAGTGATGCAGAGACACGATTAATAATAATTAGGTCAGTGCTACTTTGCACCGCATTGATACTAAGACTTGAGATGTATTGAGATAATATCTACATAGAGTTAAATTATGTAAATATTATCTTTCTTCATGTTTGGGCAGATCATAAATATCATTGCGCGTTCTATCTGCCTTGCAAAGAACTCTCAACTCAATGACCCAAAAGAAAGGCTTCTGGAAATTCCAAAAGGTTCTATAAATAGCTCGATTCTTGTAATCGATTGTTCTTGAATCTCAACATTATAAACGCTCTATTTATTAGTTGTTGCAATATACGAAAGCGTCTAGATGATAAGACGTTTAAATGACACGATGTCAGTGTGTACAAAAGTTATACTCTAGAAATTGTGCTTTATAAGCATTTTTTGTGTGGTTTTTTTTTCTCTCAAATTGTTCAAAGCAGTTCAACTTGTCTAGGGAGAAAACCCTCAATGTGAAGGAACTAAATTGAACAAACCTGTTCAATATCGGACATCATTGAAACAAACAACAGACAAATGTATACTGTTTTCTCTCCTTTCTATGATAATTTTGTCATTTCTAAAGTGTACACAATATTTTATCTTAAACCGAACTGGTGATGAACACATCATAACCAATGTTAGTACGTAACTTAAAAATCACCAAGACAACATTCTGGCAAACTAACATTATTCTACTGTCAAAAGATGCAGCTTTTCTCAAATTTACCCGCACCAGAGTGCACTATTATTGAAAATCGCAGGGCCTACACCGAAATACTGCTTGTTACTTTGCAGGATTTTCTATATGATCGCAACTACAGTGCCATTGGCGCTTTGATTACCATTGACACATACGCAATTTCGTTCATTCGTTCTTGGTTTTGATTATGTGAATTGTGTGTACCTATTTATTGCCATCACCTTTCAATTTAAATAAAAACTGAATATGGTGTTATACAAGACTGTATGAAAAAAGTAGAATAGGGACTTTCCGTGTGCTTATTCATATTTGAAAATAAAGTATATATTGTTCATTGCCTTGGTGTCGTCAATGTCGTCTTGGGTATATTGTATGTGGAAATGGGGATTAACATGGAAACTGTCAAACACAAACAATTGCGGATTAAATAGTTTTAAATGAAATCCGATAATTGTTTAACTTTAATTAAGAAATAAAGGGGAGAATGTCCGCCATGTGAAAAAGACGAAGGAAAGAATGTCCGCCATGCACAAACTGACGAGGGGAGAATGTCCGCCATGTGAAAAGGACAAAGGGTAGAATGCCCACCTATGCACTTTTTGATGAAGGGGAGAATATCCGGAGTGGCAAATGTCCGGTTACCTAGTATACATCCCCCAATAACTTGTAGTCATATTAAAACAAAAGTATTTGAAATAAAACCGTGTGAATCGGTTGAAATTACGGATACAAAACACATAGTTTGTGTAATTATTATTCAATAATAGATGCATAACTGAGCGTTGCTTAACGAAAACAAACTTTCATGCATTTGCGAGTGTTAAAGAAACAGATCAGCTTGCAAATCCATACAATCTAATCCGCATCTATGTGTAAAGGTAAACTAACTCTTTGTTAAACCTCGGACTAACAGTATACACCTAGCTCATGTGTGGTGTATGTGCGGTTTATCAAGCTAATAACACACAAAGATACATTGCATGTAGGTTTGGCAGTAACATAGGGTTATTACAAGCCCCGGTAACTTCCCATTTCGTCTAATCCCTTTTCGTCTACAGTTTTTTGTTCCATTTCGTCTACACCCTTATTCCCATTCGTCTACTGTTCATAAAATGAATATACATAGCTATATTGCCATTTCATCTTACATTGACCATCCTTATAGCATTTTTGCCTAAAATATAAACAGTTTAGCTCCAGAGCAGATATGTGTAGCACAAGAAATAATTACTTTTAATAGCAGTCATTTACTAAAGATCAAATGGGAGGAGACAGTCAGTTTTGTATATTTAACATTTTATGTGTTTATGGCTCAGCGTTGAAGGTATTTAGCATACAATGCATAACATACATTATCTTGTATTTAGCATGAAATATGAAATGAATGCCATGAGTCCCTTTAAGTAATTGTGAAATTCCAATATAATCAGATAAAAATCCAAAGGTCATATGCCTTCGAACTTTGCAAACAGAGAAGATTCAGGTTGTTCTGGTATCGGTCCACACTGTATAACCTACATATTTTAAACAAAAGATGTCTGTCTTATTGAATTAGCGTATAAGCAACTTATTTAGGGACTTTCTGTTACCTTAATCTAAGTGTAGACGAAATGGTACCGGGGTGTAGACAAAAAACATGTTTAAGCATGTGCCTTCGAAATTTGCAAACTGAGAAGATTCAGGTTGCCTGCTTCATTTAAGATGCAACAGGTCTAAAACAATTAATTGTTGATAATTGTCCAATCAGTTAGTTTGTTTTGGTCTATTTTTTAAGATGCTCTGGTATAGGTCCACACTGTATGTATAACCTACATATTTTAAACAAAAGATGTCTGTCTTATTGAATTAGCGTGTTAGCAACTTATTTAGGGACTGTCTGTTACCTTAATCTAAGTGTAGACGAAATGGTACCGGGGTAGACGAAATGGGACAAAGTGCAAAAAGTGTAGACGAAATGGGATTAGACGAAATGGCCATAAACACAAGCCCCGTTACACCAATGTTTTACCGATAGATGAACTAATTTCAATCAAATTAAAAAATAATTGATGTGCGCCTGCCTCACCCTTCAGTCAATTAAATGAAAAGGAAAATTGCATACACACGTTTAATTAACCACAAGGAGTAATATTTTAAATGAACGACAATGAATAAAACTGAAGGGAACAAGATAGTTTCTCGGTTCTGCACAGTCCCTGTAAACGGTTTTGATCCTTAATGTTCAAAACTTATTTAAAAAAAATCCATAGCTTTAACTAAATGTTTTAGAAGTTGTCTGCTGTAGATTTGTTCTATATCAGAAACGGATTGAAACAACATATTCAATACGTTATATACATTTTATAAAAAACATGTTTAAGCACCAAAAATAACAAAAAAATTAATCTCTTAAATATATCTACATATTTCAAACAAACACTTCAGAGTAAACTTATAGTATGTGATACATTTTTATCACATGATTTAAATTTGAATAAAAAATATTATTCCCTTAATTCTAAAAGAATAATAATTGAGAAAACCAACATTATGGCCTTTGCGAAATGTATCGACCAGATCAGCTTGCGCAATTCGCGCAGACTGATCCGGACCGACATATTCCGTCTCAGGGGGATAAATGTATAGAGTAATGATTACTTAAACAGAAAATCCACAGGAGGCGAAAAGTGGCTATCCTGGTAAGCCTGCGTGGCATTGTTAGGCTGATCCGGGTCGATACTTTATGCAGAGTACACAATGTTGGTATTCTCGCGGGACGGCCCATATTTCATTTGTAATGTATTCAAAAATATATAGCATGTAGAGGTGATAACAAGCATCTACATGTGAAAAATGGTTAACCTTTCTCATATATAGATGCTTTTTAACATCTCAATACCCGATGAATTTTGAAACATAATGATAAAAGGAGGGATGTGAGAAAGAAAGGTTTCAACAAAACATATAAACTTATTATTTTGTTTTTAATAGTTAATAGTTTATATTGGTTTGTTTTTTTCTTTTAATAAGACACAGTAATTCTTTATAATGATATAATCAATCTTACATTGTGAAAGAAAGCCTTTAAATTAAAAGAAATGAAACACATTTCGCTTTGTTTGTTTCTGATTTACAATTGTGTTGTTGGAGGAAAAAGGGTTACTGGTTATGGGTTAAATATTTCACTTGTCAACTAATATGACACTGATAAGATAATTCTATGAACCGTAAATAGTTTACAGTTCGTAGAATAATTTTATCAGTGTCATAATAATTAGTATAAACATACACTGTTATCAATGTACGCTTTTAATAATTACAATGACAAATCACTGTTTTGAATTTCTACAATTATTAGTCGCCGGGCAGAAGCCCGCGACTTCTATTTTTAATAGGTTTTCGGAAATCACATGGGAGGAGGAGTTATTATTAGAAAAAACCAAATTTAAATGTCTTGAACATATTACAATTGCGTTTGTTTAAAAACACTATGTTATGACACATCTAAAATGAAATAAATATTCCGATGTTTTAAGTATTAGTAGTTTCTTTATTTTGACTCGCATGTCTTTTTTTGGGGTTTTATTTACGAAGACAAAACCGTCCCCATGAGACTTGCAGCAAGCAGACTGTTATGTGTCAATATCAAGTAAAAATCACGTCGAATTCTCCTTTAAAATAGCAATCTTAACTTACTGAATGTTATTTTCATGTTCAAAGAGATGTCTTGATTTGTGAGGAATTCATTTTATAATGTTTATCCATGTATATCTAAAATATGAACTGTTTCTAAGCTAAAACTGTTGATCGCGTGACTCGCGAATACCAACTGCGTAGATTAATCTCCTTTGCAGAGAGCCGCTCTTTACACTCACTTACAAATAGTAAATTATAGGTGATTTAAAATGTTTATTTGGTTCGAAACAAATGAAGAAAAGAACAAACCGAGATAAAACTGGTTATAATAGAAAAATGACTTTGAACGAACACTCTCTGCCTATAAAGAGAGTTTCAAGAACGACACCTCTGCGAAGAAGAATGTAGGTCACGAATCGGGTCTTTCGTACAAAATTATTTCGTCCTTGACAATTATAAATGTGTCATTAAATTCCTTAAAGGCATATTGCTTCCAATCTGCATATTGTTATGTATCACTGACACAAGGGCGCTCATCATAATGACATGAGTAGTTTGTTATTTTCATTATAAAAAAGGAAGGAAAGATTTACAATAAATTAACATGTTGTAGGGCTCATTTTATGTTCGAAATTAAGTTTAAATTATACAACAATTTCAATGAGATTTAACTGTTTAGCTGATATTATATTTCGAAGGTGGTCTTATTTGTAAATATTGGATTACATTTCATCATTTGTTAAGGTATGATATAATTAGGATGCCAAGCTAATATCATTTTGAGAAAAAGAGAAAACTAATGTCTTCAGCGATTTAACCCTTATCTCATTGTTTTAAAAGTAAATTGCTGCAAAGGTGTCCAATGTTGACTTTAATAGGGGAAACATACAATGACGTGCTATTGCATGAAAATCTTAAATTGTCTGTTTTGTGGTTTTATTGATAAATGATAGAATTCAATTATTCTGACAAACATCTTGAAAAGTGTATGTGGAATTCACAAATCTTATAATTATTCCTTAATGAAAGCACTGTATACATACTAAGACTAATGATTGTCAAGATTACTCATTTCGATTACTCTGTATGATCAATAATTAGTTGGCTGTGTGTATGGTCAACCTACTTTGGAATGGAGATTGATCATACACAATGAAAGGCTTCAATTATCATTCACTTCGTTGACAAAACAATGCAAGTTATGATACATTTTCACTTGACCCCGCCCCTGATGTTCCAATATGCCCCTCAGTTGATAACTGTTTATTCAACTACTATAATGTTAGTGTTATGCATAACTGCAGTATGTATTCCGGCGACATGCATCAACTTTCTCTTGTATTTGATTATAAAGGTTTTGAAGACATAAAATGTAATCAAATAGAATGTAAAATTTGTGAATCTTTTTCATTGACTATGGATGAAAATGGAACCTGTTCACAGTTTAACCTACCCGTGGATGCTTGAAAGTAATCTTAATTTCGATCAAACCGTATTTGAGTCCATTCTCCTTATAATCTTTATTATACATTCTTCAACACGCCAAGCCCTCGAAGTTATGTTTATGCTATACTTCAGAGGCCGTCGAAAAAAACCGGACACTACACACATACAAATACAGTACATACCGAGTTGACCCGGATTCATTCACCTGTATTGATAGATCAAAACGTGGATCTTATTAGAAATATGCGACCAGTGTAACATTAAATTCTGACCCCCATTGAAAACTGACTTAAAAACCGACTCCTGACAGCATTTAAACATTGAAAAGTGTAATCTAGAGGTGATTGGCCAGGTCAATCCCGGATTCGGACTAATAACTTCACCGTGGGAGGTAACGAATCCGGGTGTACTAGGCCTCGAGCCAATAACTGTGGTAGGTAACATCATCCCTAGATTATAAAGTTATTTTTTACGGAATGTGTTGTATGAATCATTTAATCGTCAAAATTACTTTTGCGTGTATAACCGTATGGTTCGAAATATGTGGGTATCGATGACGTCATGAAACACGGTTATAACTATATGTTCATACAATCCTTTTGCATTAAACCAGAGACATATACACACAGAGAGACATATAAACACCTGTGTCTGAATGGCTCTGACTAAACACATAATGTATGATCGTGAGTTATCCGGATATGAGCCGTTCCTGGAGAAAACCAACATTGTGGACTCTGCGAAATGTATCAATCCATATCAGCCTGCGCAGTTCGCGCAGGCTAATCCGGGCCGTCAAATTCCGTATCAGAGAGATTGAGGTATAGAGTAACGAGTCCTGAAACAGAAAATCCACAGGTGGAAGAGAGTTAGTGTCCGAGTTAGCCTGAGCGGCATGCTTAAGCTGATCCGGATCAGCACTTTACGCAGAGTCCATACTGTTGGTTTTATTGTGGAACAGCTCATATCACTGTGAGTGCCTGTTATTCTGTCAAACTCTTGAATATAGACTTGCTTTGCCTACGTTAACCCTTTCCCTCTTATAGACGCTTTTCGACGCCTCTGCAGCAGACGACTTTTTGAAAACATGGCGACAAAAAAAGAAATCGATCAAAACGAGCAATTTCTCACTTTGACACCATGTTTTCAACTCTATTCAATAGTTATACATTTATTTATAGAGGTTTTCCATAGTTTTATCCAGATGTTTTCAAAGTCGCTTGCTGGGAAAGGGTTAAACGTTTACATATAGATGCCGTTGAATTGTTGTATTTGGGAAAGCGTTAAAAGTTTACATATAGATGCCGTTGAATTGTTGTATTTGGGAAAGCGTTAAACGTATACATATAGATGCCGTTGAATTGTTGTATTTGGGAAAGGGTTAAACGTTTACATAAAGATGCCGTTGAATTGTTGTATTTGGGAAAGGGTTAAACGTTTACATATAGATGCCGTTGAATTGTTGTATTTGGGAAAGGGTTAAACGTTTACATATAGCTGCCGATGAATTGTTGTATTTGGGAAAGGGTTAAACGTTTACATATAGATGCCGTTGAATTGTTGTATTTGGGAAAGGGTTAAACGTTTACATATAGATGTCGTTGAATTGTTGTATTTGGAAAAGGGTTAAACGTTTACATATAGATGCCGTTGAATTGTTGTATTTGGGAAAGGGTTAAACGTTTACATATAGATGCCGTTGAATTGTTGTATTTGGGAAAGGGTTAAACGTTTACATATAGATGCCGTTGAATTGTTGTATTTGGGAAAGGGTTAAACGTTTACATATAGATGCCGTTGAATTGTTGACATATACACGAGTGATGCGTGTGCAGAAGCTAAAGGATATAATCAAACCTGGTAATGCCGAGTCCCAATAGCGCAATCGATAGCGACGCTGGATACAAACCAAGGGGTTGTGAGTTCGAACCCCAGCTCGGCCAGCAATCTTCCCGATGTTTGACAAAGTTCAACGCGACAAGCGTCATTCGTCGATCACCCCCAACATTTGGCTAATAACCTATGTGGAAAAGCAGCCATTTGTTTGAAAAGATTGTTGAGAGCAAGCCAGGAAACATATAATTCGGTGAACTGGCCGCCGTGTTATGAATGAAAACATGTTGAATACGGCATTAAATCCCAGACTATTAATCAACCGGCATTAAATGTTCAGCAGAGGTCCAGATAAGGAGGGGTATACAGCTATTTTTCCCACAATTTCTCTCTTTTTATGAAAGCAAACCCTATGTTGCTGGTATTAAAAAAAAATTCTTTTGAGAACCCACAACATAGGGTTAGAGGGTCAAATATAGAGCTCTGGTTGAGTATGGTTTACGTTTTTGAATATATATATATAGACTGTTTTGCTTCTTATGTAAGTCAAAATCGAAACGAAGGCGCTCTATAGGAAACAAGGTTTAAGTTAAATGTTTGTATATCTGTACGAAAACTAAAACATTTTAATTTTGTAAACTGTTTATGGTATTGCGTATGTTGCTAAAGTAGCAGATATGTATGGACCGCATCTGATAATTGGGTAGTTTATTGCATACTCTTGATGTACTTAAATAAAGGTGTGTGGCAGTAACATCGATAGAATTACAATTCTTACATCTGTAATAAGTTGCATCTGGTCCTATACAGCATTTGCCGCATGTCACAACTCTGCAGCAGACGACTTTGAAAACATACCCGAAATGTTTTGGAAATTGTCTCTATATGAAAGTACAATATTTAAACATATTTTGACAAAGAAGAGAAATTGCTCGTTTTGAGCATTTTCTTATTTTGTCGTCATGATTTCAAAAATCCGTCTGCTGCAGAGGTGTCAGAAAGCGTCTATATGGGGTAGAAAGGGAAACAGCATGCAAGCGGAACCTGAAAACTTTGCTTGGACTGTTTGTATGTACATGCACACCCCATCTTTTTTTCTACGCAAGGATAATACTATTTATGTAATTTCTTTACAGGCCATGGCGTGGCACAAACAGAAGGAGTATGACCCAACGGCGACTTTGTAGTACACGGCTTTCCTGACCAACAACAAACAACAACAACTACTAGAAATCAAGATAAATGACATCGACAAACTCTGGATAGCCCGTCTGAAATACTACGCAACGGATCGATTAGAGACCACTGCGGAGCTAATGCGTCTGTCTGCAGATAAGCGGCATTCAGATCATTTTGATGAAACCTTGAATCCTGAAAAACTAAACAAATACACGGAGCAAATTTGAAAGGAGTTAAAACTGTCACACAAAGAGTTGACAAGTAATAATTTTGACTTAGATAAATATAAGCGAAGGCGAAGCTCCATTCCCGTCACGAGGATCACAACATTTCCGAACATAGAAAAGAATAACACTGAAGTTAACTTTAAACTCAAAAAGAGAATCTATAATAACAAAATCGGGTTTGAAAAGCTTGAACAAAAGAAAGAAAAGTTTAAAGGCACCTACAAAAGTCTATCGAGGCATCTTTGTCATTACAATCAAGTCGGTTTATTAGTAGATCCGATACGGATTTGTACAAACAACGTAACGTTAGTAAACCGTCCGCTAACAATCCCCTTCTTAAAAGGTCAAATTCGGATCTCGAACAAAGACTTAAAACAGACCTGTACAAAAAATCCAAGAACTTGAAAAACTCAAGAGTTGATTTGGAGTCTATTTTACGAGTAGCTGGTGTTAACTCCGTTTTTTGACAAAAAAACAAAGCGAACACAATCAAAAGTTAACCGGAAGTTACCACTCCTTCAACCTAAGAAAATGATTGTTACCAAGAACGATCACAGATACTTAAAACATCGCATGGAAACGACTGTGCTACCGCCACTTTCCGAAGATAATCATAAACGAAAGATGAGCTGTTAATCGTTTCCTGCAGCAGACGACTAAGAAAACAATTAGGGAAAGAAATTAATCTTTATATGATGTTTTTATTATACAGTTTAGAGTTAAAATGTGACAAAAGGAGAAGATACTCTTTATGAATAATATTTCCTTTTGCCACACTGTTTTGCACAATTCGTCGGCTGCTCATGCGGCACAATGCGTCTACAAGTGGGAAACGATTAAAACGTGTGTTGACAATTGATTTAAACCTTTCCCTCAAACGACAATTCTGCAGCAGCCGAATTTAAACATATTTTGTCCAAAAACAGAAAATCTTTATAATTGAATGGATAACCTATAACTACAAGTGGAAAACATTGTGGCAAAGGAAGAAATTGCTCGTCTTGAGCCATTTCTTCTTTTGTCAATATGTTTTCAAAACGCCGTCTCCTGCAGAGGCATCAGAAAGCGTCTATATGAGGTAAAGGGTTAAGTGCTTCGTTTGTATATGTTGTAATCAAATCCACAATTCATGAACCATCATGTGACATGACAGATCGAATCATCTGAAATTACGTTCCATTGTGATTATGATCAAAAAGATAAATTATAAGTGAGCATCTTAACTGATATATAATGTGCGACAAGGGTGCCTTTTACTAAACCAATGTGATATCAGAAGGGTGTGAGCTAAAGAATGGAATATTTAAGGTATACTGCCGCGTGTATCAGTAGATAATTAACATAGTAAAACGGTTAATCGTTGATTTGTTTTATTGGGGTTTTACGCCGCTTTCAACATTATTTCAGTTATATCACGTTGACAGTTCACTTATTCATGATCACTGGGTAAACAAACCAGTACTAGGCAAGAAAACGTGCCTTCTTGCCAAAGGGCACTCCACCAAGACCTTCGTGTTGCGACTGGGGATCGAATCCGGGACACCCGGTTTCAAATCCCCGACGCTAACCACTCGACCACGGCTGATTCCTCGGGTTAATCGTTGAACTTTCCAATATAGACCGTGCCCCCCCCCCCCCCCCCCCCCCCCCCCACTCCCCCCGTTCACTCTGTTTTTCTGAAAGATCATTATCTCTGGAGCATATTCTCCTGATTTCTGCCATTTTGATTTTGGTTCTTTTGTCTATAACAGCCCTTTTTCTTACATCACAATAAATATACAACATAATCGTCTTTATGTAAAAGTTAAGTTTATGGGGTTATTTAATTCTAGAACAGCAACAATTTAGTGTCTTATGTCAGCTTAATATAACTTTTTCATTTTCAAAAGAAATATACCCAACCAAGATATTTTACAGTTGTTCCCCTTTTCTATGTCATAACCATTTGCAATTTAGCAGACAGCAAGGTCATGAAACTGTTTTGTGAGTTCATTTGGTGCCAAATCTAAACAGGTGAGTGTTTTATTTATATTTGATTATATAACAGTTAAAACTATCTATTGTTATAAAATGTAATAGCAATTACACCTGTAAAACAGGTCCTACAAGATGAAATAAGTAAAGTGTAATAGTGGTCAGACATACCTAGAGTTCGGATAATTCATATGAATTCCATGTATTTGAGAAAAATCAACTGTTCATTAATTATTGCATTAAAACCAATATTTAGATGGAAAGGAAATGAATACATACACTGTCCCCTTTTACTCCAGGAAAACCCAGAAAAAAACAAAAAGCAGGTAACTGTACTAATAGTTAGCACCTCAGCAGGATTCCTAATTATACCCTGGCAGTGACCCCATATTCTTCACGGTTTATTATCTTCCTACATATGTTTGGGTCAAGCTTATCAGATACAGGGCATGATTACATTATAAACTTTATTCTATGAATCACAAGAAAGTCTAAGTGAAGTTAAAAACGAGTATTTATTTCATTAGAATTAATCTTTAAGCTCTTTTTTCCTTTAATGTAATGATTACTAAGTAATACAAGAATGAAGGAAAACATGCAAAAATTAATTTGTATGAAACTATTTCTCTTTTTTGCAGACAGAAAAGAGTTCTATTTAATATCAAATTCTGCTAGAGTAGTCAAAAGTACAAAAAATCTAAGTCTGTACATTTTTCACAGAAACAGCAAAGTATGATCAAACTGGCTGTAACGTATCAATGATGCTGTCTTGCTTCAAAATTCCTTTCTTATTTCTTGGTGCTATTTACAGATAGTACAATAAATTGCATATGGGCAATATAAATTTGATATCATACTGTACTGATTTCAGCTATGTATAATTAAATTAATGGTACACATTTCACTATTAGCTGAACAGTATGTATTTAAACATAACATTCTATGCACATAAATTAATTTAATAACCACTGTGACCTATATGTTACTTTCAGTTGATATATTCTCATTTGCACGTGCTCCTTCAAAAACATCCGATATCCATGCAATACTCCGGTTATGCACATAACAAATCCGACAGAGAAAAGTAACCAATCGTCGTGTACAGGCCCGTGTTCACTGTTATGAAAGTCGAAACAACATGTTTTGGTTATCCAAATAATTATATTAGAATGCATTTCATAATTATAAGAGTAAATTTATATTCTGTATTCAAGAGTCATAGGTATGAACATGTTAACTTCCTAAGTTCATCGTTAAAATTATTCTGGGTTTGTTTTTAAAGTAGGAATTCCTTTAACTTATGTAAAGATTTTTATTTTTTTTATTAAATCCACCATACGATGCCGTTTTGGTCTTTTTGTGTTAGGTGATGGAAAATCAGCAATGCACAGAAACTGTGTTTTTAATCATTTTATTTCTATCGATATTTAAGATCATTAAAGTGCTGTGTTATGTGGGAATAAATATTTGTACAAAAAGTTAAAAATAAATGGAAATCTGTAAGAAATATATTTTCCCGTTCGTCAAAAAAACCGACAGCATTAGCCTACTACGCCCGAACGTAAATTTTGACTGTATCGTAGCCAATGAAGGACGTGACGTCATTTCCGTAACACTTCATCTTGGCGTAACGTCAATGGAGTGACTTTGTTACCGAACTGTCTATTGTCGGATCTGCTCACTTGAGATGTCTGCCCATTTTTCGCTACAGTCAATGACATGCACTAACGATTGGAATTTTGAGTACTTTAACTGTAACACATCTTCATAGGAAAGATCATGTTGTAGAATTTATTTTCAAACCAACAAATGCGTTTCTATTCATTTTCAGTAAAAAACCGGCTTATGTTCAGCAATAAGTGTTGATATATTTCATTTCTCAAATTCAAAATTATTAACAATTTCAGGATTTTGATGGATCTTTGTTTTTACTAACAGAGCTCTAATGATGAATGTACAGTTGTAATGCTTTCTTCATGCAGTAATTCATTCATTACATTTTCTACAATGGTTTCACACGACTTCAAACTAGCGTTCACAAACAGATACTTAAGCACAGAAAAAACGGTTACCGTTTGTTCACTAATATATCCAAGATAAGAAAACGTCAACAACCTTTTGAGTCATCTTATTTGCATAGCACACACAAGAAAAGGTGTTCAGTTGGTGATACTTGTCAAGTCTTATTCCCAACAGTATTCCCAGACAAGTGTTTATTCTGTGACAAGTATGCTATAAGAGTCACAGGTACAAACAAGAATCTTTCAAAGTGTGTAACAAAGTGTGCTTAAGACTCAATCCTGGCGGCTGCATTGAAAATAATGATGATACGTTGTTGCCTAAAATAAGAAATCAAGATTTAGTTGCAAGGGAAGCACAATATTATCACCACTGTAGAAGAATCAGTCTAGAAATGTGTTGCATGAAAACTCAGAGTCTGCAAAAGTGTTGAAAGCACACAATGAGGCATTACAGTACATTTTTAAATATGTTAATGATCATATAGTGTTAGGTCAAAATGTTGAAAGAATGACAATGCTTCGCGAAAGATATCTGAACTTCCTACTAGACAATTATCCGTATGCTTATAATGAAAACTACAAAACATACATGTTGAATAACAAGCTTTCTTCTAACTTTCATGGTAGAATCAAATTCTGGCAGCCAAATTTCAAAAGTGAACTGGTATATAGATTGAAGGTCAGGCTATAGAATGAGCATTTGAATATGCAGCCTCCGATGAAAAGCCCTTATCCTTAGAGGACACGTTTTGAATGCCAAGTTACACTCTCCTACTATGCCTTGGCCACCATCATCTGCATGGCTTCTATCTGATGCATGTAAACCACCAACTATTTTCGAAACATTCGTCATAAATATTATCTCTGGCAGATTGAGATCGTCACAAGTAGCTTCATGTAAAGACATGCATCTTCAATAGCTGAAAACACATGTTTTGCTGCGACAAATGGGGAGTGGGTCCTGTCCAAACACATGTTATTACCAATGACTGTAAGACATTTAACTGGCAGTGCTGAAATTATCACTATTCTGAATCGATATAGTCATGGGCAGTCATATTCCAAGACTATAGAGCTTGAAATTGATATGTGCAATTCAGTGACCGCCTCAAAATCGGTCCTTCCAGTGAAAATATTAGTGGATAACAATGCAGTGTTGCACTTCGTGTTGCAAAGCCAAAACTCGAGGTCAATACATTAAAACCAGAATATGATTTTGACCAAATTAGTTTACAATTCTTCACCTATGTCGAGAGTTAGGCAGCCAATCTGATTTTCAAAGTGTTCCACCTTGGTCAGGATGGCTCTCAAAAACAGGTGAGGCCAATTACAGCAACATGTCAACCGTTGATTACATGGCTCCTAGCAATGAATCAGTCAACGACAATACTACAGTACAACATATATTACAGTACAACATATATTACAGTCTTCGCTGACGGCAAGCCATGACGTTGGTCAAGAATACGCCATTACTACATATGACCTTGCTGTTGCCAAAAAAGCATATTCACTAGTTTGGCAGACTCCTGAATTTAGCAACATTATATTTAGAATGGGAGTTTTCCATACACTTTGCTCAGTCTTTGGTACAATTGGTAAACTGATTAAGGGTAGTGGATTAGCAGAAATTGTGTTGGAGTCGGGAGTCTGCGCTAGTGGATCACTGGACAAGGTTATGTCTGGCAAACACTATAACAGAGCCTTGCGTGTTCATAAACTTATGGTTGAGGGCTTGGAACGTATGCTCCTAGATAGATTTAAACACATGCACTCAAGAAGTGAATACCCGACACCTGAAACAGAACATCTGTTACGCCATCTCACAGAGAATACATCATGTAACACAGTGAATGAGGTGGAACGTTCAACATATTTCCTTAATTTCTATCAGTCTTATCAAGCTTTTAAATAAGCAATCAGAGAGGGCCAGTATTGGAAAACTGCCAGGTTCTGGTTACAGTATATAGACATTGTGAAAATGGTTCTCATGCTGATCAGAGCAACACAAGAGAATGATCTTGATTTACATGTTGCATCATTATATGAACTATGTCCATTGTTCTTTGCTCTGGACCACAACAATTATGCCAGATATATTCCAGTGTATCTCCTGACCCTTATGAATTAAGACAACACTCATCCAGGTGCAAAGCAGTTGTTAACTCAAAATGGGTTCAGTGTATCAACATCAGCTGTCTCAAGATCCAGGAATGCAGTTGATATAACAATCGAGCAGACAATTAACCGTCATGCCAAATCACAGGGAGGAATCATAGGATTTAGTAGGAATTATGCAGCCTACTACCGCTGGTGCATGACGAGGCACATGAGAGCAAACTACGTAGAGGCAACACTCATGTCTACATATATGGTATCAGAGGATGAGTCTTGTCACACTGAACTTCAACCAGCCAAAGTTTAAGCTAGTTAGAAAGATGTTGCCGAGTAATTGCCGTAGTTGAAGTTTTTTTTTAATCCATTCAGTGGTGATAATAACGTGAATCACCTTTACTGTTTATCATCTGGGGTTCAAGCTGCCACTGATATCGCTGATTCAGTCCTTGATGTCATGAAAACCGGCCAAAGAGTAATGGATGCATTTATAGATACAAGACTTGTCAAACACTCTGCATCCTTCCATGAACCACTGAAGCAGACCAATACGAAGACATTTTCTACCGCACAAGTCTCAAAGAAAGTGACCTCATTCAATAATAAACTGATGCAGATCAGAGCAGAACGCAATATATTTGGTCAGCTCATCATTCTTGCACTTCAGCATGATATTGATCTGGAATTAACACTGTCATATCCCCTTGGTCCAGTCCCATGGTCTCTCGCAACATCAGATGGCATGCCAGTGAGACAGACAAAGCTAAGCTTCTTCACTATATAGAATCTTCAATTGAAACAAATACTGTTCGCCCCACAAATGATGTTGTATTTATAATTGATGGAAATGCAATGATTCAGAGTTTGACTAATGTACCCTGCACATTTGAGGATGTAGCATATATGCCTTTTAAGCAACTTCCTAAAACAATACATATTTGCCAAATCCATTAAATCATATGAGCGCAGAAGGCGTGGTACAACACAGGCTTTACTTCTTAAAGGCCCAAAGACTAAAACGCCACGTGACTGGAAAGGCTTCTTCGGAAATGAAGATAACAAGAAACAGCTTATACAGCTAATATTTAAACAGTGGAAGTCGGATACATATGCCAGTGAGCTGCAGGGGAGATGTATCAACTATGTGATTGGTGAAGAGTGTCACCGCCTCTCAGGTAATGACGGTAATGCAGAAGTCAATGTAGTAGCACAAGAAGGACTGTTCTCATCACAGGAGGAGGCTGATACTCGTATAATATTGCATTGCCTTGATATTGCATCCACAAGGCCACAGACTACTATTATAGTGCGATCGCCGGATACAGATATACTGATTATGATTGCTAGGTACATACCTAAAATAGGATGCACTGTTTTATTTGGCACTCAGACAGGTAAGAAAAGGCGGCTACTGAATGTGACCACAATAGTTTCATCCTACAAGCCATTCATAGCCTAACAATATGTGATACAACCAGTGCATTCGTCCGTCGAGGAAAGGTAGCCCCCATGATACTGGTTGAGAAACACGAAGAGTATAGAGCTACACTTAAACTTCTGGGTCAATATAATAACTGTTCCTCTGACCTCATGAGAGGTATTGAAGTACTGATGTGTGCCATATATGGACAACCCAGGTACGATAATATACAAACGCTAAGGTATGATCAGTTCATGAAAAGATTCGAAGTGAAAAGTTATTAACTCGTACAGTGGCATAGATATTATCCAAATCTGCCAAGAGTAGAGGAGAGTGGATGGAATATTAATCCCCAAGAAAATATAGAATATGAATGGGTGAAGGACAGCTTAATTGTTCCACAGGATCTGGTGGAAATACTTTCAAGAACAGAATACGACTCCAGCATTGAAAATGATGATGAGCCCGAAATGAGTGTGCTTGATGCGGTGTTCGACGATAAGATTGATTAATGATAATGTTGTCCTTTGTTTCTTTTTAAAATTGGTAAATTTTTAAGATGTCAGTCAAAAAAGGTGCCTGCAAACATTGTATGACAACATCGTAGTAGCGTATATTACAGTGTATATATTTTATTTTAGGATAGTCAAAATACTTGATTGAAAAGCCTATACAACTTCCTTTCAACTTCCTTTCATTAAACATATTAAACATACAATTATAACAGAACAATATAGTGTAGAAAACCACCTATGAAGGAGGGTTGATCACCTATTTATATAAATCAAAATGTAAAATGTACTACAAAATCGTAGTTACGCATACTACAGAGTAAATTTTTGATACTATGATAGTCAAAATACTTGATTTAAAAGCCTATTTGACTTCCTTTCCTTAAATATATCACTATAAGAAATGTTAACCATAAATTAAAATCAATTTAACGTTTTTCCTTTTTTTAATTTCTTTTTTACATTTTTCATAAGGGTCAAGTATTCTAAACAGCTATAATTTCGTTAAGAACCCAACGCCAAGGTGGCAGAAAACAGGAATATGCCCCACATACAATAGGCTTTCAGAAAAACAGTGTAGAAAATTCCCTGGGGGGAGGGGTGGGGAGGGTTCGTCATTCTGGCC